>PVLD010003555.1:7843-140670 GCA_004027595.1 Dinomys branickii | reverse complement strand
CAACTGTCTGACTAAATTTGCATGTCTGTATATGGGTCCATACATCTACAATTCGAAGATATCAATGGATAAAGCAACAACTACTGTTGAGACCATATCACCTTGTCTATAGATTAGTTGTGATTGTACTATTTTCTATGATAATGGGTGTATGTTTGTCAATATGTCTTTGTACTTTTATGTTTCTAAAATAAAAAAATTAAAAAAATTTAAAAAAAGAGAAAAAAAAAGAAATGGGCAGATGGATAGGAGAAAAATATATTATACACAGCGAAGGCCCTGATGTGAAACCACCGGGAGGGCAGAGCCAGGGCTCAGAGAGTGAAGATGATCCAAGTGTGTTACGTCATGTACTGATCTGCCAGAATGAACCCCACAACTTGTACCTCAAATTGTACAGAATGATAGTCCATGTAAAGGGTCCTAATCACCTCAGTGAAGGTGGACGTTGGATACAATAAACATGAACATAGATTAATAATATCAAGAAGGGTGGAAAAGGGCAGAGGGGAGCCTGAGGAGGAGGGACAGGGTGAGAAGCAGATTGAAGAGAGAAACAAGCTGTATTATGTAGACGTGCCGACTCCCCGAGGAGACTGGAAGACGCATGTACTGTGAATATGAACTAATGTAGGAAGAAGATATTGATAAATTACAAGAAAAGCTCAGAGAACAAAACAAAAAAATTCCACAGTGTGCTAAGTTAACTTCCCTCTGAAAAGCAGGCATGTTTGCAAATGCCAGGAGGAGTTTTCATAGAATTCCTAACACTGCACGTAGGTACGAAACTCTGTACTTTTCCCCCTCCCCACCACCAAAGCAAACTCAAAGAAATTTCAAGGTGTTCTGAGGCTGGCACCACGGTTTTGTGCCACAGAAGCCGATCAGCTGCTCCATGGTGTTTTGGGCACAAGTCTGCACTCCTAAATGGGTCTGAAACGCCCGTGGCTTTCACTTTATGCCTCGAACCGTGGCTCTGTTCTCAGTGCTTCAATGATATTGAATAACTTCTTGAAATCTGATTTTTTCCTGGCTTTTGTCTACTTCAAAAGCACTTTGCACTTAGGTTTTTCTTTGCCTACGATGTTCCTTCCGCTGGCTGGAGCTCTCTGAAGTATAGGTCTATGTGTTTATAAATATGCACACTCTTCTGCAGCATTCTATTCTATTGACATAAACAGTGGCACTTGTCTTCTTCCAATTGTTTTCTCTTCAGGCTGAAACCTGGGTACAAGACGGACTTCTGCACTCTCACATCCGCCCTCAGCACTGGCTTCACAATGTCACTCAATAATTACTGAATCAATGGAACATTCATTACTCTGCAGAATCCTGGCATCTTACTTTCCTACTATGAATGTCTAAAGTCAACTCGCTGCTAAGGAAGAGGGACTGCCTATACATAGGGGTGCAGGGGGACTCAAACCACTGGCTCTCTCTGCCCCTTGCTCTACCTAATAAGAGATTCTCAGCTAACAAAAAAATTGCTGCAATTTGAAAGTAACCTTTTTGGTTTTGTCTATTAACGTATTTTCTGATACATAATAATTACATACACTTTTGTACATGCAGAAATGTATCACACAGTAATCATTTTTCCTTCCGCTTTGCCTCCCCTCATCCCTGCCCCTAAGCTTCCCTTCCAATCTCCATGAAGGGTACCTCCCTTTTGTCTATTGTCTTTCTTTCTTTTTCCTTTAAGTTATTTAATTTTGGGTTTCTCATATGGAAATCAACTTAGTTTTCTGCTTACTCATTCAAGCCACTACAGCGGTAAGCTTGGCTCTCAGCTTTACTGGGTTGAGCGACTCCTGGAGGGGCGACTGGACTGTGAGAGCCCGGAGAGCGCTATTAGAAAGCAAGGCCTAGTTGGAAGAGGTGGGTCATGGGGGATGACCTTGGGGTCAACATTGGGTTCCTGCGCCTTCCTCTCTCGCTGTCCCACTGTGCTCTGCTTCCTGCTAGCATGAGGTGCAGAGCTCTCCCCCGCTGTTCCTTTCTGCTGGGATGTCATGGATGTTTCTGCCTTGGTGACAGCCATCATGGCCTGAAAACTCTGGAGCCGTAGTTAAAATAAGTGTTTCCTTCTCAGTGTTTTTAGGTATTCGATCACAGTGACAAAAAGTTGACCAGTATACACACACATCACCTTTGGGTTTCAGATAGCATTCTTCCGCTCCTCTAGAAAAATCTGCAAAGAATTCTTTCTTTCTTTTCTTTTTTTTTTTTTTTTCGTCTTTTTGAGACAAAGTCTCACTATGCAGTTCAAATAGGCTTTGAGCTCACTTTGTAGCCCAGGCTGGTCTTCAACTCGCAACCATCCTTCTGCCTCAGCCCCCCAAGCTCTGGGATTACAGGCGTGGGCCACCGTGTGTGGCCTATGCACTGATTTCTCTAACAACCCAGACCTCTACATATGGCTCATATTCTTTTCTACTTGTCCATGTGGAGGTGTTTATAGTAAAGACCCACAGAGTGTCAGGATGGACACACCAGAGGTCAGTGCTCTGGATGCATGACTTTGCAGGTTTGCAGGGAAGTACTTAATTTGATGAGATCATTCTGCTGCACCATACTGTGGTCCTTAACTTTGGGTACTGCAACTCAGTGTTCTTAGTGTCCTGAAATTAATTGGTATTAGAGAAAGTTTCTTATTCTCATACTTCATGAGAGTTTGAAGTACATAAATCAGGATTTCTTCTTAATAATTAATAATGAGAAAGAAAAATGTTGAATGGACCTGATTTTGTTGTTATGCCAATTAGCATGTTCTCTCTGTAAATCTGCTATACAGAATGCAAATTATTAAGTTTGATTACTCAATCCTAGTATACAAGTAGATTTATACAAATGTTGACTAGTATCATTCTTTATTCCTTTTCTACCATAGGGCTATAACTATGATGCAGATGAAATTTAATAACCGGAATGAGTTATTCTTAAGACTTGAAGGAAGAACTATTAAAATTAAAATAGTGGGAAAACAAAACAAGGTATTGGGATTGTCTAAGCAAATTAGACAATCAACCATGTGGTCCTTGAACAGTTTTAAATGTTAGGAATAAGTAGGGTCCATTCTTTTGTAAATTATGTTCAAAAGGCCATATGGACAAGGATAATCATTCTGCTGACCCTTAATCTTTCTATAATAGCACCAGGGCTCACCAACCCATATTCCTATTCTGAAGGTATGACAGGCAGAATTCTACAATGACCCACAAGGTCACTACCTGTCTAGCACACACCTGTTGGTATGTAACCCAACTCTTTGTGCAACTATAAATGGAAGGTATTCCCTTAATCAGGTTGTATCCTGGTACAATCCTTCCTATGATTACCTTTCTTTGCATAAGAGTCCTTCAGCTTTCTTGAGAGAGGCCTTTCTTTCTCCTGGCTTTGAAAATGTAAGCTTTTATGTTGTGACCTGAGCCACATAGCAAGGAAGGTCAGATTCTAGCAACTAAAGAACTCAGTCTGGGGCCGAGTTAAGCATGCCAATTAGGCATGCCAATCTGGGGATATAGCTCAGCCACATAAGCACCTGCCTGGCAAGTGTGAGGTAATGAATTTGATTCCTGGTACCAAAAAAAAAAAAGAAAAGGAACTCAGCCTGACATCTACAAGACCTGAAAGTTGCCAGCAGCCAGTAAGGAAGCCACAGCCTGAGACAATATCTTCATTATGGCCCGCGAGATGAGTTGCTAAGTAGAATATCCAACTACACTGTTGCTAGATAAACAGAAATCATGGGATAAAAATGTACATTTGTTTTAAGTCACTAAGCTTTGGTAAGTTGTCACCTGGAAATAGTATACTCTTACAGAAGGCTATTGTCTCTTTGAAGAGGAAAGTATTAGGAAATCTGGTTTCGAAGATCTCAGTGGAAACAGATCCACCTCATCCTTCTGCTAGTTGCAGCTTCCACATCTATGCCACCTGGAAAGATAGGCTGGGAGTGTTGTGCAGCTGCATTCTATGCTGGTGTGCTGAAAGCTAGCTGGTCTCTGCCATACCTCTGTCCCCAGCTACTCTAAAGGTGAGGAAGTCTACAAAACTAGAAAATAATACATGTTCCTACTCTAGACATCTGACCTTGAAGGAAGTAAAAAGATATAGGCATACATTATGTCAAAATGACCCCAAATGTCATAAGTTAGGAATGCCAGTAGTAACCTTGAGTAAGTATCAACCTTTCTAGTATATAAAAACATTACTAAATTAGGCTTTTCCCCTCTCTATTTTTAACAGAATATTTGGGAATTTGATTATTACAACCCAGTTATTTCTAAAAATGATTTACACTTCCACAGGGTACTGCTAAAATGCACAGAGGCATTTTAATTGCCTATGAATATTCAAAACCTCATTATTGTTGCAGTTTATAATTATCAAATTCCCTTGACAAAAATGGGCAGTTCACAATAAAAAAAGGCAATCCATTTAAAAGTGTTGACATTCACGTTCAGCCATTTCACTTTCATCCTTGGCTACTGAGTCTGTATCACTACAATTCACTTTAAGGAGAGGCTAAGACGAACCCTATTATTTCCCCTTCACAGGATGGCTTGTTGATTATGTACATTCCCTTCTGAAAGTATAGCATCTTTGACACAAGACAATATACATGTGGGAAAACTTCAGCTAAAATTTGGGATGGAGCTCAGGACTGGAGCATGTGAGAAAACAAAAGCAGAAGTGGAGAACACCTTTGCTAGTTTTGGCAAAATCGTCATGTAATGAAAATGTAAAGAAATGTCTACTTCCAACCTTAACAAAGCAGGAAAAATTCCACTGGAAGCAAACAAGAAACAGACATCTTTCTCTGATTATTGAAACAGACTTGGATGAAATTTCTAATAATTATCCAAATTAACCTACCAGTGTAATTATCCAAATTACCTACCGGTGTAAGGTAGGTTTTATGTAAAAGTTTGCAAACCAACTCATTCCTTCATGCAAGTTTATATATCCCTTCCATCTCTCAGATTATATGCCAATAGGGGGTTATTGATGAATAAAGGGAAATGAGAATCCTTAAGTTGCTTAGAATCTATCCAGTTTTATTTTCATAACCATGTCCCACTAATTTTCATTTTCTCTTACTTTCACATTTTTATGTTACCTTCTTAAAATTACAATAATTTAACAAATATTCCCTGAGTATTCACTGTGTGCCAGGCACTATCAAATTACTTATGCTATATTCAGGCAGAAAGACACATAAACCTACAATTAGAAAAGCGTAGAAACTCAGTGATAAAGTGGAAGAAAGAACAATTTTGTTCACAACCTTATCCAGCCTGGAGCTTTAGGAAAGATTCCTGAGAAGCTGATACCTGATTTGAATAATAAAGGATAAAATTGAATTAGTCAGCTAAGTAACAGGGGCTCTGACAAACTTGGTACAGAATTAAAAACAGAATCATGCAAGGGAAAGAGAAATAAAAAGTTGTGTACATAACTAAAAGTTTGGAGTCTTCCTTCAATATTCAAGATGGAGGGAAGCCCTCCAATGTTAAGATCTATACACAGCACATGGAACAACATAAGAAAAAGTTGGATCTGACCATGGAGTATAAGGCAATGTTACTTAGAAGGCAAATAATATTCACCTATGGAGTCATTGCTATTATATCTTAAGCTCATCATTTACAGTGTTTGACAACTCAAGGAGTCCAAATTAAAGACAGAACTCTAGTACTGCAGCGTGTACTGCACTGTCTTTGCAGCGGGGCAGAGTAGGATACAGAGACAACTGCAGACTTATCTGAAGGCTTTTGCAAATTTATCCCTTTCAAATGTTGTAGATCTCAAGATTTTGATCAATGTCTTAATTAACAACACAAAGTAGGTGCAGATATACCACATACATTTTGTTACCTATGTCTCCCTCTTTTTCCCCATCATTAAAAGGCACTAGCATAACGATTTTGAATAAAATAATAAATTCACATATACTTAGTGAAATGACCACCGTGTAAAAGATAGTAAAAGGTATTCTCCTACTTCTAGGAAACATTGAGAAATTCTGGCCATGTTCTATGCCTTGAAGGAAACCACACTGTTTTCCCCAAGGTACAAATTATAAAGGCCATAGTTACACATTATAATGCAATAAAACTAAAAATCTGTAACAAAGCTTTAAACATTTTCCCACCACCTGAAGATTGAGTAAAAGTTCCAGAATTGTTTACATCTTAATTATAATTAAAAGAAAAAATAATTATAGTCTTTCTGGAAAGTTAAATATAAAAATAATGGCATAACATGTTAAGGCACATGGAAAGTATTCAGCTCTCAGAGAAACTGTATGACATTTGCATATACATATGTAGATATAGATAGATAGAATGTACAATAGTCTTGAAGATTTGGCTGAGTGGTCCCTGGATTTCTGATAAGGAATATAGCATCAGGTATTTCACTATATTTACATCTTAAGGTAAACATTGAAATTGTTAACATTTTATCATTAACATTAAATGTTTAAAATCTCTGTTAACATAAAGTATTAGTGAGTTGAAGTCACTGGAATAATTTTACAACACAATAAGAAAAGAATAACTTTCACATTTAATGAGCTCTTACAAATGGATAAACAGTACAATAGCTAAAGGGCTAAGCAGGTGATTTAAAGAAAAAATACCCATAGATAAGCTTGTGATATTTCAAATTCATTATTAAACAAAAAGATATACATATTAATCAGATATCATTTTTTGCCCATAAGCATTTGTGCTGATCCTTACTGAATCATCACCCTGTTGGAAGGCAAGTTCTAAATGATTTACAAATACTAACAAATGTACACATGTATACAATAGCAATGTATAGCAATAAACTTAAAGGCCAGCTGATATTACTAGCACTGTCTTATGAATGATTAAACTGAGACATGCAAAGACTGTGCAATTGTCCTTAGTGATAGATTTTTCAATCAAAGTGAAACATATTTAATATAAAGCATTAGCTAAAGCTTAGATAGTAGACCAGAGTAGTATTCTTGTAAATATCTTGAGTGTAAATTGATACAATTTTCCTGTCCTGCAATTTGACACCGTGAATAATAAGCTTTAAAATCCCCCAGATGGTGAAGTGTTCCATCTCTATGGATCTGCACTGAAGGGCTGGTGTGGGGGGAGGGGAGGAACGAGCGATGCTCAGGGATGCTCCCTGGCCTGCTATGGCTAGTAGAGCAATTTCATGGTCAAGTACTGGGGACACACAGAATGGGACAGCAGGAAAACAAAAGCCAATACAGCCCTTTAAAGTTATGCTTATAAAGAATATATAATTAGTTGAGAAATGCCTGTAGTACAGTGAAATCAATGAAAGACAGTAGGATCCTGCTTTTACAGATTTTGTAAATACATACACACACATTAACACCCACACACAGAATGCACACACACACAGAGTAATTATAAATGACAATAAACCAAATATTTAAAAGATATGACCTTTGAGTTATTAGAAGTTATATTTTGGTTTGTTCATATAATTGGTGTTTATCTTTTATCTACATAAAAGGATATTAATTTCTAAAGTACGCATTTTATGAGTCATAGATGGGAAGCAGGTAGTTAGGTGGAATCAAAAATGACAGCTGTTATCAAACACAGGATTTTGTGAAAGTGGATGAGTAAATATCTCTATAAGCAACTATGGAAACAAGACCTTGATTAATGAATGTGCTTCCTGCTCTCTGCTATGTACATGAACCTCTGTTTGGTATTTAATTGTTACATCCTCATGAGGAAAGAGTATTACATTTATCATTTCTGATCAAATGCTAAAGTCACAGTTTCAGAACTTTTCTAACTGTCCGCAGTTAAGGATGTCAGGTAGTCTCTTGCCACCGCCAAAACCTCCCATTTGTTTGCCATCAGCTCTCCTGGAAAGCCCTCAAGCAAATCCTGCTTAGGAATGATTCCTGCTCTGGTGGACAGGGATAAATATAGTTGCACACTGGGCAGGAAATTGTACAGCCAGAATGTCATTTTTTTGAGCCACACTGCATAGTGTCTCTGTCTTGTTCTCATACTTGCCTGCTGAATTCTTTCTCAACCTTTTTCCAGACCCCTGAATAAAGACAAGCTTTATTTCTCCACTGGACCCCTAGAGAAAAAGGGCAAACAGCACCCCTACGATTGCGTTCTGTAGAAACTGCTGACCTCCTGTTCATCCTTGCTAGATACAGGTAGCTCTACACACATGTTGGTTTGGCAACTCCAGACTTTACCAACTACAGACAGGAAGTAAGTGGGAAAGAAGTACATTTGCACAGAAAGTGTGATGACATCTTTCTTGTCATTATTTCCTAAACAATATAATTCAACAAATTTTTACATAGATAACATTTGCCTCGTGTTAGATATTACAAGTAATCTAGAGATAGCTTAAAGTGTGTGGGAGGAGGTTTCCAGTCAAACATGGGTATGCTGTGTGTGTGTGTGTGTGTGTATTATATGCAAACGGTACACCATTTTATAAAAAGGGCTTGAACATCTTTGGATTTTCAAATCTCTGTGAGGTCCTGGAACAAATCCACCATGGATACAGTGGGATGAGCAATGACTGCACCACACTGCACTGTAATGTTAACATTACTCATTTCATTTCCAAGTCAGTGATTCTCGACTTTGGCAGTACATTGGAATAATCTAGAGGGTTTTAAAAATTTGGAGCATTCAGATTGCACCTCAGAGTAACTAGGCTGAAACAGTGGGCAGTATGTTCCTGGAATAGTCTTCTCTGAAACTCCTCTGGTGATTCCAGTGTGAAACCAAGATTGAGAACCACCATTCTACATCTGACTGTCTCAAAGACAGGATGCAGTACTTTATATTGAGCTACTGTCTCTGTTGTGAGACTTTCTCAAGGAAAGACTGAACTTTTTTTAGCTATATCAAAGACATGGATTAGCTGCAATTAACAAGTAAGCCATGCCATTTCCCAGTGCTAAGATAATGAAGCATTTCCCACTCTTTTCTTGCCATGCAGCAAAATGATGACATGCATGAAATGAAAGTGAGAAATCTTGAGTTCTTTCACTGAGTTCGCACAATAGCACTGGGTAACAGGTAACCATCGCACCCAGTACCCTCTTGGCCAGTTTTATTACTGATTCTTTTTTCCACATTTGGAACTCTCCCTTACCTAACCTTGCTCATGACTCTAGTCTGGATCATCTACCGCTAAACTTCACGTAAATTTTCTTGAAAATAAAACCCACAAGAGCGAGGGCTGCTCATCATTTATTGGTGTTCACATTATTTGCTTTTGCCTTTTTTCATCTTGCTGAATGATCCAAGGAAAGGAAGTGTCAGCAATTTAATGTAGCTTGTTTCCAAACAAATATAAACTCAGAACACACACACACATACACACACACACAAACCTTTAGTTTATAAAACTTTGTGTGTTCAACTCTCCTTTGTGTGTGTAACACTTCATTTAGAAAATCTTTTCTAATAAGATCAAGTGCTCGCCTCAGCAGTATCTCCTCTTGCTTACTTCGGTTAACTGTGGGGCCTGAACGAGAGCAGGCCTGGAACACTCGCGGAAGAGTGCCTACCAAGGAGAAACGCTCTAGCAGATGTGAGCAATTGCTACTACAGTGACCTAGCTCCGGTCTTGACTCTCAGCTAAACTTGCCTTCTTTAGACTCAGCAAATGGATACTTACCTAATATAGTAACTTCTCAGAAATTTAAATGCTATGCAATTTCTGAGAAATGCAATTCCTTTGAACTGGAATAATACCCCTTTCATAATCTGAATGCCTTCATTAGTTATTTTTCAACAAAATACATTTATTTCTTACTTTGACTTACACTAAGTCATTTTGAGACTCAAATGAAAATAATTATGACTATACCGCTGTTTGTATTTATGAAAATGGATGTATTTTGAAAATAAGCATTGAAAAATTTATCCAGAGTTTAAATTAACTTACGGAAAGTAGAGTAAAATAAATTAGGCTGCAAGCATGGAAGAAGTCATTGTACTTTTCCTTTTCTACCTCCCTTCTCATTGTTTGGCTATCATAGGTCTCTAATTACAAGGAAGAATTTAGCTTCCATTAAGCTCTGGCCCAAGGAGCAAGAAAAGTTAGGAGAATGGTGGTGGAGGGAGGGTGAGAGAGAGAAAGAGGTGCATTAAGGGAGACTGGAAAGAACATTTTCAAGGTTTCAGAAGCACCTTGGGATTCTGGGTCCTATAAATTAAGAAGCAGATGGTTAGCATGATGTGGGGTTTTATGACAAAGTGAAATATGCCATGAATATCAGGCAAAACTCACTCCCAGCCTAAATCAGAAAGAAGGGTTTTCATCAAGTTTTAGTAAGTTTTGATAGTGTAATAATTCCCTTGCCGTGACATCCAAAATCTTCAGACCTAAAAGCAATATCCACCCTTCTGATGGACGGTCATGGAAAGGGGAAGTGATCTTTATTAAAAGAATAATTTGAGTCTTTTGTCTTAATCTCTTTGATCTGAATAGTCTAGTTGTGACCCTGATACACCAAGTGGCTCCTGAAATGAAAACTTTATGTGCTAGCTTTCTGTTACTGTGCCAAAAACTGGAGGCAATTAACGTACAAGGGAAAAAGGTTGATTCCACCTCCTAGTTCCAGAGGTTTCAGTTCATGGCACTTGACCTTATTACTCTGGGCCCGCCGTGGCAGAATCCATCACATTAGGAGCACACAGCAGGGAATTCCTGTTTATCTCACCATGGCTGGGAAGCAAAGACGGTGAGAGAAAGGCGGGGCTCCAATATTGCCTTCCAAGGACTTGACATTCTCAGACTAAGCCCCTCTTCCTAAAGGCTGTACCATCTCCCAACAGTGGCACTGGTACAGGGACAAGACTTACTACATGAGCCTTTGGGGGCCCTTTCAAATCCAAATTATAGCACTTCACAATACCAGCATCTCTAGGTCTTGATCTTGTATGCCAAAGACAGGGAGGCCCAGATCATCCTCTCTTATCAGCGAGTTGTTGAAAGAGAGCATTAACTGCAGAAATGTTTGTTTACAATGGATATTTTTATTATTGATTAACAAATAATTATTTAACACATAAATATGAAGTGCTAGTCAGGTTTTCACAGATATCAAACTTACTGAATTTTTCATATTAATTTTGTGGAGTAGATGATATCGTCAGACCAATTTTTTACGAGTGCACGTGTGTAGGACAACCCATTTTACATTCCTCGTGGGAATTGGTCTCTGTAACAACACACCTCGATTCCTTTTATTTTCCCACTTCCCTTCCCCCGCTCCACCTACCTTTGGACTGGTTTCGTTCTTATCAAACCAATTTGAAAGACAGAACTTGAAATGGGGATAGGTCAGGGAACTTACTCAGCGTCGCAACTCAGCAGAATGATGCAGGAGCGGAGATCCACGGGGCTGCCCCTAAGTGCTCTGCTGCTCTGCTGCGCCACCTTGATGAAGAAAGCAAAACATATTTTCCCAGTGCAGGGTGTGTTAAATCAACATGACACGGAGAATTCTGGCTTAGACTATAAGGAGGGTCAGAGAATTATATTTGTCAGTTTAAGTCACTGATAATTTAACCTAATGGTAGATATTCATATAATTACCAATAATACATATGCGAACACGGATGAGCTATTTAAACAAGTTCTGCTGCAATGAGACTTTGGAAAAAAATTAAAGTACTAACAAATTATATTGTACTATATGCTGCTAGATCCAGAGCCATAGACCCTGTCCCTTTTTTGACATTATTTTTTTTTTGGTACTGGGAATCAAACTCAGAACTTTGTGCTTGCCGGGCAAGTGCTTGCGCTGCTGAGCTATATCCCAGAACTTTTCACGTTTTAATTTGCTTTCTTTTTCTTTTTATTATTTCTATTTTTAATTGAAAAAATATATATTTATTGTGGAAAACATGCTTTACTATAACTATTATGGATTGGCTAAGTCAGGCTAATTAGCATAGGTGCTAGCTTACATATTTATCAGTTCTTTTTTGTGAGAACATTTAAAATCAACACCCTTAGCAATTTACATAATTTTTATTAACTATGGTCACCATAACTAAAACAGACCCCTTGAACATTTATTTTAATCAAGACTTGGCAACCTTTGACCAACATCTGAATCATCCCCATCCCTTTCTCCCGGCCCTACCATCATTCTAGCATCTGTTTCCAAATTTTATAGATACCGCATATAGGTGAACCAGACAGTATCTGTCACTCTGGTCCCAGCTTATTTTACATAATACAGAGGCCTCTGTGTTCATCCATGGTGTCAGTGATAACAAGATTTCCTAATATTTAAAGGTTGAAGCATGGTCCATGGTATTTGTACACATTCTTTTGTGTACTATTTCTTTATAGCCTCTTATGCTGACTGCATATCTTAGACCCTTACCCTGTTGAAACACAAGTTTTAAGCTAAGATTACCTGAAGGTTTATCGCATACTATGTATGTATCAAAATTCTTTAAGCCTAGGAACCTATAAATTCATTATAACAAATATTATGAAGTGGGTACTATTATTATTCCTGTTTCACAGATGTACAGACTAAATAACAGAGATACTAAATGACTCTTTGCTTGCATTCTGGTGCTTATGTATTCATGTTCCAATTTGAAGAAAGAAGGATAAATACAATATTTTCAGGTTGATGATTTGTTACAATGTGGGGATTTTGTAACTCGCTGGTTTTATAATATCCCCTCTAGTTTTAATTAACATTACTTTAAGTTTCTAGCATCAGAAAGTCCAATTTAATTTTGTTTTCTTATAAATTTTAGGAATGAGAAAAGCAAGTGTTAAAATATATTTTTTCTTTGTTGATGATGGGAGAAAGCCATCATCAGTTTTGATTATGTCATCCCAGTTTCTATGTCATGAAACATAGCAAGACATTTAATACAATTTGGAAAAAAATTTTCAAAGAAAGGATTTTGTGGTCTTTCCCATTTTATGGGTTTCCACTTTGAAACTCAGCATCAGCCTTTATCATGAGAAAAAATGGTAATCGGAATCTCTTTACAGCTCCCTTGAATTTACAAACAATCCAGAGACCAAATTTAAGCAGTCTTTTCTCTTTTCTATCCTACTATTGAAATGTTAGTTAATAAGACTACAAGAGAAAAGGGTCTGTATTAGGAAATGTTTCATTTTAATTACAGTCCATGAAGTTATTATTGAAGGGATCTTTATATGTTTTTTTTTCTACTTTTTTTGTTTAATATTTCAAAACATATTTAGGTATCTGGATCTGTGGGAAAAACAAAAAGAAAATGCTCAATCCTTTCTCTCTGGGAATTGTTTTGTTTTGTTTTGTTTTTTGTCCTTTTGAGACAGGGTCTCACTATGCAGTTCAGGCCTTCACTTCCCTTTGTAGCCCAGGTTGGTCTGGAACTTGCAGTGATCCTGCTGCCTCAGCCTCTCAAGTGCTGGGATTACAGGTGTGCGCCACCACGCCCGACAGTCTCTGGGACATTAAAATAGCTATAAGTTAAGTATAAAGGTGTTTTACACAGCTACTCTGAATCAATTATTTAAAAAATAAGGAAAACCATTTTTTAAATGCCAGCCACTTACAGTCATTCTTTGAAAGGTTTTGGCAGGGACTGAGGAGAAAGCGACAGTGATTTAAAGGTGCAGGTGCACAATTAAGCTTTTAATGAACATAAAACAAACGTGATAAAAGCAGCAATAATAGAGATACGCAGTGTGTTTTAAGGGGACCTGTGGTGAGGGGAAAAGAAGCACACGGAGAAATCCAAGGAATGTGACGGTGAGCTGCAGGATGGGAAAATTCAACTGGCGAAGCAAGTAGAGAGAGAAAAAGACAGAGACAGAAAGACAGAACAACAGAGGGAGAGGGACAAACAGCTGAGTGTGCATGCGTACAGAGACATTTCAGCCAGGTAAGAGGAAACAGCACATGAAACAGAAGTCAGGAAAATTTCACCTATTTAAAAGACCTGAAGCAGTGTCAGACCACTTCAGTAACTAAACGGGCCCAACTGACCATTAGCAATACGCTTCGCTGAGCTAATTTTGAGCATAATCTCGAGAACAAGAGATGGTGGTGGCCTGACTAAAGCTCAGCAGTACGGATGGGACTGTGGGGGTGAATATGAAAATGTAGGAGTTGGAATTCCCTGAGTGTTTCAGGCCACACTGTACACTGAATATTTCAATACCTGATCACTCTTTGGTTCTTATTTTTCATAAAGCAGTTTTACTTTACTGTTCTAAGAATAGGGCTGTACTCTTGTAAAGGAGTTTTCACCTTACAAAACTTTAATCTATACGATAACAAAGGAATTGCTACCACTTGCATCAGTACTCACTTTCCACTAAAACTAGGAACCTGAAGCCTAAAGAGATTAGGTAATGAGAACCTGTAACTTGACTCACACCACCGTCTTCCTAAGGAAGTGAAGTCATTACTGCCTCTTATTTTACAGATGGAGAATCTTGGATTAAAGGAGTTTGAAATCATATAATTTGTGGGGCAAGAGCAGTTTCTATTTCTTGGCACTACACAATCCACCACAACAATGTGAAATCTGGCCTGAAAAGTTTGGGAAAGGTCTTCAAAAACTCAGGAAATCTTATTTCAGTCTAGTAACCTGGAATTACCCAAGTTGTGTGCATTTATTTTAAGAGTCTCTAAAATGTCTAGATTCTAAACTTCATACCTAAATCTTTACAGAGATTCATATTCCTCCCAAAGTGTGGAAAACACACATACACATATGTCCATGATTTATCTTTGTAAAAAGATAAAGAAAAATGGAATATATACATGTGAAACATTTATAATATAATTTGCATATGAGTACAAAACTTGCATTTGAGTGTGTGTTTATGTGTTCCTTAAATACCTCTCCACAAAAGAAGGTTTTTCTTAATCCAATTATTCTGCCCAGCTAAGCTTATAATCACAAGTCCACGACTCACAGTATTATCAAAAACCTAAAATAGAGTTCAGGTGTTGACTCTCTGAAATTTATGACAGCATCAGGGAGTCCCTACATGCTGACCCATCCACCTTGGGAATAAAGCAGCACAGGAAACTTGGAGGCGTCTTTCAAAAACACAGTGCACCTGTCAGCTACCACCATGTAACAATGAGAACAAAGCACATAAAATCAGTCTTACTGTTCTATTGATTCAAGAGCTAAATATGCACCAAGAGATGGGTGCTAGTTTTAAAGAATAGAAAACAATGAGTGTCTTTCTTGGATTAAAAAAGGAAATTTCAACAAACATATATTAATCACTCCAGACATCACCTACTTTAAAGTACGCTGCATTACAGAATCAAGAATTATGCTAAATTTTCTTAAATAACTGGGTAACTCACCAGCACAAATGGAATGATTCATCTGTAAGATAATCAGTGACAATTAACTTGAAACTTCCTGGCAATAATCAAAAAATGAGGAGAAGTATTAATTTTCTATAATTTTTAGCACTTGCATGTCATATACAATTTATAGTTTTAAGAACTATGGGTTAAAAAATAAGACAGGCATTTTCCCCGCAGCAGACAGGGAAATTGGTTACCCTTGATAATCAACACCACTGTATAACCTCCTTTTCACAAGGGCAGGTGAAATCTGGTATCACTGCTGTGATTAAAGCACTACTCACTGACATTTGAGGAAAAGGGGACTGTACAGCCTGGTTCTGAAAATCTCACTCTGCGACCACCAGGAGCTGATTTCTACCAGTTTTTTCTAAATGCTGTCAGTTGAGTGCAGCCCCCTTCTCAGCCAACGCCACTATTGCAGTTCTACAAGCCCCTGGTGGGACATCCAGCTAAGCTGTACCTGAATCCTCTACCCACAGGAGCTGCAGTAATATAAACATATGCAATAGAAAACCAGTTACTTATGAAACCTTAGCATAATTCTTGATTCTATAACACAGAGTAATTTAAAGTAGATGATGTCTGGAATGATTAGTATATGTTTGTTTAAATTTCCTTTTATAATTGAAAAAAGCCAATCATTGCTTTCTATTCTTTAAACTAGCACCCATCTCTTGGTGCAACAGAAAACTGTTCTTCCTTGGGACAAATGACAAAACATTTAAACATTATAGTTTTTCCTTTCCTTTGTAATCCTCTCTCCCTTCATGCTTGATATTTTATTTCTCTTCCTTTATAAGAAAGGTGTCAGGAAGAGGAGTAAAGAAAGGAAACACTGAAGGAAGTGGAAGAAATCTATGAGTTCATCAAAGCAGATGCTAGACAAAAGGAAATGGAGTCCGCAACCTCATTTTCCCCGGAATGACGAGCCGAACTACCGTGATGATCAATAACATTAACTTCAAAGCCATCAACCGAGGAAATGCAAAACCAAGAGGTAACAGATAAGCCCATCAGAAACACCAGTGCCCAAGAGGAACGGGTTCCAGATGAATGAAATGACCAACTTTCAAGACAGTTTATAACAGGAACCAGACCATCACAGGTAGATTGCCCTAGGCAAAAGGAAATTCAGGCAGAGAAAGGCACATTTCATCTCGCTCGGGAAAGCAGTTTGGCAATGATACAGATTGCTGCATGAGAAACTAATTGGCACTAAATGTAAGAAGCAATTTTTACTTTGAGTGTTAAAAGTTTCTTTTCTCATTGAAGCTGCACTTTTATCTTGGAAACTCACACAATGCAGACTTCAGCTGCCTCTGCTGCTAGATTTTCATTAAAACACACATACTGTATGCAGTATTTTGATCTTGGAAGTGCTTGATATGTTAATAGTCTTGCTTTCTATTTGCGGACTTGGCATCCTTCTTATTTGGTGGGCGTGATGAACGAAAAAAGCCTGAGTGGTGGGAGGACAGAATGCCCTTCACTGAACAAAGGCAAGCGCTTCTAAACAGGCCATTATCTGTTCACTCGGCCATGGTCGGGGAACCTATATATATGAGAATTATAGTCGACTTCTGTGAGAGTGATCCTCTATTAAAAAACTCACTCGGCCCTTTTTTTATTTTTTCACTGCTTCCAAAATTCACTTGAAGCACAAACTCCTTAGGAGGAGATCATGAACTCCTTTCTGCTTAAAATCTCTATGACAAAAACACACAACACCTAAATAAAAAGGGAATTCAAGCTCTGCTGTGATGATCATTCAATAGCTAATCTCACATCCCCAGGCTCCTGTGACATAAAACCCTTTTTTAGTAGCTATCTCCTATCTCAGACTCTTTTTGAACACTGATAAGAAAACTCCCAAAGACAATACACTTCTGGAAAAAATGACCCACTGCAAGAGGGTTCTAACATAAATACAATTAAAAGCATGTCTAAGGTTTTCCTCTGACAATCATTAAAATTATGAAAAATATATGCTCATAGGAGTATCAGATCTTAGCATTCTGCTGGAAATCCAATATGAAAAAAGACAAAAATAACCATGCTTAGCTACAAAATGCAAATGAATACATAAGTAAACAAAATATCCTTTGCATCCCTAGGTTTCCATAACGTATTGACAGAGATAAAAAGCTCTGACACTCAGCTGCACCTGACCAATATGACAGCAGCAATCTTTAAAACTGAGTCCTAGAGAAAAACATTTTGTTTTTTACTGGGGAAACCAGGAAGGCTTCTTAGAGGATTGTAAAAGTAGATTTATATTTTATAACAAAAGTTCATTTTTTTTTTAGTTCATTATTTTAGGATTCAAATAATTTTAAAATTTGCCCTCATGTCAAAAATGTATCAGAACTTCACTTGTCCCATATTTTTTTAAGAAAAAAAAAAGCGCTTGTAGTTTTTGAAATAATTGCAGATTCGTGGGTAGCTGTAAGCAAGAACACAGACTCTATGTACCCGCTGCCCAGTCCCTTCAGCGATAATACTTCTCATGGTTGTAGTGTGATGTCAAAACAGGAAATTAACACTGAGATAATCCACTGGCTTCGTTCAAATGTTACACCTCTTTAGTGACACACTTGTGCCTTTCTGTGTCTCTGTAATTTTATCACGTGCCTAGATTTGTGTGAAAACGATTGTAGTTGTTTTGGTTTAAATGTAAATGTCCCCAAATTCTCGAACGTGGCAGGTGATTGGATCACAAGGGCAGATGTTGTGCTCCTTCATAGATTCATCCGATGCGGAGATTAGTCCTTGTCAGGAGTTGAACCCTGGTTCCTAGAAGGTGCTGCTAGGAGCGGAGGCTGTTGGAAGGCGAATCACCAGGGCTTGACCTGAAGGGAGTGTTCTTGTTCACTGCTCCTCCTCTCCACGCGCTGAGCACCTTTTCCTCCAACATGCCCCTCTGCCATCCTGTATCCGCCCAGAGCCAGCAGACCACGCACGGAGACTAGGAACCAAGATAAATTTTCCTCCTTCAAATTGTATGTTAGGAATTTTGCCCACATGATAATAAAATGATTGGCAACAGTCAAGACACAGAACCTGCAGTTTTTGCTGCATATATTCATAGTAATTTCTACAGCTGATGTTCACTGAGCTCTTATGCAACATTTTCCACAATAAGCAGTTATAATCAGTGACTTATTTAATTCTCCCCGATACAAAAAATTATAGACGTAGTCATTGTTTACATCAACTTCTTTAGATAACAACACCCTGATATTCCTCTGGATATCCATCCTTCACTTCCTTTCCTTTTTCCTATTGCTCCTATGAAGGTCTTACACTTTTAGTTAGTAGAAATTTTTTATGTCTTTCGAGTAAAAGAAAATGAATACAGGTGCTTCGAAGTTATGGATGTTTTAAAATTACATTTTAAAGTCATGTATTTCTATACAAAATGAAGAAAGTTATAGACATTCCCTGTCTTTGGCCATCTCTAGAATTACCACAAATGTAATTATGCAACTGCTATAATTATAATCTTGGTTATTTAGCTGAGAGTCATATAAATTTTATAAGGCAATAAATCTTATTAAATGCTCCCTAGAGTATCAATTGATTCATTAACTTATAATAAATGCTTTTAAAATGCAAATTAAATAATAACTGGAAACATCTCAGTTAAACGCCAGTAGGGTATCTTTTATACATTTCTATGAGAGATCCGTATTCTTTCTTCATGTTAAAGCAATATGCACACAAATATAGAGTCCACAGATGTTTACTGTAGCAGAAGGAAGAGGGAAGTGCAGGTGTAGATAGGAGGGACTAGGAAATTGAATTCCACCTTGGAATGATCAATCTTAAATCTTTCAAATCAGAATCACTTTGTAGAAAGAACTCTGTACAAAAACTCTGGACAGCTACTTGACAGTGCATTAATGATGTCCTCTCCTTCCAGCTAACAAGTTCTTTTCCAGAAAACTATTTGAGGGAATAATGGCACAGGCCCTAGAATGAAGAGAATCATTGCAGCAGTGTTCCAGATGTGGGCTATGTGTTCGGTTATGGCATTTGGTGAAAAGCAATTTGGAAATTTCCATCGATATTTCTTGAAGGTACTTATTTTGTGAGAGGAATGTATATAATATGTCACCAATGGCTCCTGTTATGATAAGGGTATTTTGAAAAGCTATAAAACTATATTTTTGGCTTCGCTTCACTTTGTAAAAATATACATAGGTAAAAATAGAGAAGAATAGGAAACAATCAATATTATGATTATATTTGCAAAATGGTATGACCACTAATTTTTTTAACTTCATTTCCTCTTGGAGATTGTGTGAAAATGTTAAGATTTTAAAAACCTTTCAGAAATCTAATGGATTTCTAATTTTGAGGAAAATAAGCATGACACTTAAAGAAGAGAGAAATGGAAAAAGCAGAGGCACAGTGTGGCTCAGTGAGCTGGTAACTGAGCACGGTAATGGCTCCAGTGTCCTCTACTAGAGGACATTCCACCCCTTGATGAAAACATACAGTACCTGGTTCTAGGAGAAGCTACTCAATCCCACCAGAAGAATGTAACACTGTAGAGCTGGGCTCATGTGACAAACATGCTGGGAAACAGACAAATAAGAAATCATACAATGACCAAACTTTAAAATATCTCAAAACTCAGAGTTGTATATATTAATTCCTGAGCTTGGTTGAAAATAGAATGTGGTATTTGAAATGTTTTGTTTTGGAGGCTGGTGATGTAATTAAGTGTTAAAGTGCTTTCCTGTCATGTGAAACACTGGGTTTAAGCCTGAGTAGTGCAGAAAGTCAGGAGGGTACCTAACATGTCTTATTGTTGTTGCTGTTAAAATCACTATACAAAAGTTTTAAATTTATCTATTTAAAATAATTTACTACAATTTTGGCAGTTAATTGGATTTAATTTCAAATTTAATTTAATTTCAAATCTATTTCCAGAGATTTCATTTGTTCCTTAAGTAGGATTTCTTGTTCCACAATTACAACAGTGGTTATATTTCAATAGATGTGCCATTGTAGATTTGATTTACTAAGGCCTAAATAAACACTGGTAACTCTCATTGGTCTAAAGAGGGAGCTATTGACTAAGAATGGCTGGAGTATGTCAAATTCAATAAAGATATTTCTCAATTCACAGAGGAACTGTTGTTTATGTTACTTACTTTGATTCTATTGATACTTGATTGAAAAAAGTAAATCAAGTTGACAAGTAAATGTCAGCATTATGAACTTGAAATACTTTTTTCAATGATGTCATTTTCCTAGAGGAGATACCATATCCCGATTTTACTGTCCTCCACTTTCTTTGTAAATTAGTGTAAAACTAATTTATTTTTAACAAATATTATATTTTTATGGGTTGTATATGTTTATGGATTGTAGTCTTATTGTATTTCTCCAAACTCCATTATATAAAATTTTCATCATATTCATAGTAGTAAAATGACTATATTATCAATATGCTTTACAAGGGAAGGTAGAAACTAACCATATGAAGGATCATGACTTTTATGTTTCAAAATTAATCTATTAATTAACTTTGAAGTATAATGAATGAAAATATACTAAATTAGATACTATCCCAGTTACTATTCTCATGGCTGAGACAAAATACACAACACCCATGATTAAGGAATGAAAAATTTATCTAACTCACAGTTTGCAGAGGTTTTAGTCCATAACTGGCTGGCTGCAAAGCACAGTGGCACATGGCAGAGTGGCAACAGTTCACAGCAGTGAAAGATACCAAAAGCAACAAGAGCAAAAGACAGAAGCAAGCCTTTTTTCCTCTTTCTTTCTTTTTATTTTCACATAGCTATTGCATTTTATTAGATCTAGTATATTTCTTATTTTACAAAATATACAGAGGAGCCAAAAATGCTAAGCAGTCAATAGTGCCTGATTGAACTGGGGCTGCTCCTTTGTACTGTAGGCAGGTTACCTGCCCTAGGGCAGGAGTAGCACTCACACCCCAGATCCAAGCACTAGACAATGAACCAATGACAAACTCTGGATTCAGTTGCCCCATGGTTGTATAAGGCTTTTGGAGGACATCCACACACAAACCATAACAGATACTCTGTACTACCTAAGCATGTTAAGTATTAACAACTTCTGTAACATCATTGATGCACAGCATATGTGCACATCTCTTGAAATGAAAATGGCTGATTTTAGGCAATGATTTTTTCCAACCTAGTGATTACACGTAACTATAATATTTCTCATATGTTCTCCTTATGGAATACAAATGAGAAAGTTTCTTCCATTCACAATGTTGAATGCTGAAAAGTGTTTAGATAGCACCACCAAGCACAACACAATGTATATTTCTAAAACATTGTTGAAATACTTCATACAAGAATTTGCAAGTCATGATCTTGAAAGAGAATTCCTCATGGAAAGACTGATATCATCTCTTTTCAAATGCAAAATTGAAACTGCAAAATTATGGTATTTCCTGGGTAAATTGTAAATATTCCTCTTGAAAAGAATATTGTTTCCATAAAATTATTAGAACTGTTACTTGTAATGTAGATCATAATATCACTTCCTACCTATCTTCTTTTGGAGCACTATTGAGGTAACTGACAAAGAGTCCAAAGCAATGCTTTTAAAAGTTGATTTTGAAAAATTTTCAGAATCTTTTAAGGCACTCCACTAGAATGTCAAGTTCATGTGATACACTTATGCAATTATTCTTAAAGAATTAGTGAAAAATATAATAAAGTACACTGATAATAAAATAAGCTATTAAATATTCCCAAACGATAAGGGACCATTTACGTTGTTAGAGAGAAATAAAAGTTAAGCAAATAACTAAACTTAAAAATAAAAGGACTCAATTTTAAATTCTGAGATGCTTTAAATCTTAAATAGTGAAAAATTTTCAAAACCTGATATATCCAATATGTACTGCAAATATATACTGGTTAACCTTTTAACTGCACACTCCATACAGATTTTTATGAAATTCATTTTTAATGTAATCACAAAATAAACTGACAATTACCCTTTTTATTTTTTTTGGTACCAGAAATTAACTCAGGACTTTGCACTTGCCAGGCAAGTGCTTGTGCCACTGAACTACATCCCCAGCCCTATAATTACTTTTGTACTTATGTGAAGTTATATATCATTAGACCCAAATCTCTGGAACTTCCAGTAAAGAACAAGATAATGAACTGCTTTGCATTTTAAATGAATCTTTGGTCAAGGAGGATGGATACTGAGGTTTGAGTAATACATTTTTTGATCGGTTCCCAATGGATGAATTTGTTCACTGCAGAATCATGACTAACATTATTGTAGCCTCTGTGCCATCTGTAACTTCAAATTTTGTAATCTTTTATAATTTAATAAGTTGTAATATCTATCAAATGTGAAGGTAAAGTTTTTCCGGTCCTTTAACTGTAAGTTACGTTGCCTTCCTGATCCCCTCCTCCTCCTCCTCCTTCTCATTGTTATTTTCTAGTTTATGCTCTTAGATTTGCATTAAACCAGTTAATCCCTTTCATGTAATCCATCCTCTGAATAGCAACTTTAGCTTTTGAAACAAGACATTTTCGCCAGTGATGCCGACTGTCTCCAGCACGGTTCATTACTGGTGCAGTTCCCTTGCTCTCTATCGTAACCTAATAAGTTCAGACACTAACAACTGATGTATGGAATGATATGAATCTTTTTTCCTATAAAATAGCTCTCAATATCCTTCAAACTATCTTTTCAGCAACTTTAAGATTTATATTTTAAAACATTTTAAAGCATAATAACAGTAGAAAAGTCATGTTGTTATAAACAGTTCAAAGGTGGGTTTAAAAATTATGAGTTTCTTAGAGAAATATTAACTTTCTTAATGAAAACAATTGAGGCCCCTAGTTAAGACAGAAATTAACATCACAACAGGTCATAGTCATGATGCCTCATGGTTGGAAAGTTTACTCATAATATTGATTGATGCTAACATATTGCAATTGTCTTCTCTAATGCAAAGATAATGACCATGTAAGAATCAATGACAGCAATTCTCATTTTTAGAATTTCTAGTTTGATTCCAAATTACTGATTAGTTCTGCTCAGGAAACAGGGTCATTATGGACTATTGGAGAGCTCAGCTATTTGTAGCAGACATTTTCAGGGTCAGAGTTAGCAAGTAAGAGCAACATTCCTGTACAGTGTAAATCTGCTGCTGCACTTTGGGAGTCTGGAGGGAAGTTAAAGCCATAGAGGTACTTTTAGCATTTATATTTTATTTGGGCAGCTCTCTCACTTTCAAAGGTGAGGTGAGCACTTACTGAATGAACAGCACTAACCCAAGGGCTCAGAAATGAATACAACTTTGTCTTCTTTCAAGATACTATGTTTCTGAACCAAATTTCTCTTTTCCTTTTTTGTCTTTATGAGACAGGGTTTCACTATGCAGTTCAGGCTGGCATTTAATTCTCTTTGTAGCTCACACTGGCTTTGAACACACAGGGATCCTCCTGTCTCAGCCTCCTGAGTTCTGGGATTACAAGCATAAGCTACGAAGCCCAGCCCCAATATTCTATTTTAACATATTCCTTGTTTTGGTGTTCAAGTCTCCTATACCATCCTTTTGCCTTATTTGAAATTTTAAAATAAATGAAATAGTACAAGTAAAACCAAATAAAATAATATTATTTGAAAATTACTCACCTCTAGAAATTTCTGATATTGTATGGGATGGTGGTAGATATCTGCATCTTTAAGATGTTACCACTTACAGAGTTTGAAAGTTATTAATAGAGTGAAATGATCAATTTTTGGAACAGGAAAGAGAAAATAGGGAGATACTTTTAAAATTATACAAACATGCTATCCTAGTACAAAAAAAGAAGCTTAAAACATTTCTAGTTTGTTCTGATATTTTTAACCTAAATCAATAGCCCTTTTATCATGTTTTTTATTTTTCGCATTCTTTCTTCTCTGTTCTTTAGAACTTTTTTAAAGGATTATAATGATCTTAGCCTTTATAAGCTTTCAAACAAGTTAAGACAAAAGCAATAAAGTTTGACTAAAAGTCAATAAATAAACTGATATATGTATGTATGTGGTATGTGTTCACTATTCTGTCAAGCTGTTTACCATCCTTTCAAGCTGTCTTCAGTAAGAGTCCGGATCCTATTTGAAATGGAAATAAAAAGTGTTTCCTTTTGGGAATAAAACCCTTTGGGTCTTCTGATGTGAAGATAGTACCTTTAGGTTTGTAAGAAAAAATATAAATATAAAATTTATTGAACACCTTCTATATAAGAAGCATTTTATGTTCCTCTAAATCACATGAAGAAGGCAGCCTTAATTTATAATCAGGAAAAATAAAGACTCACAAAAAACTCAGCAATCTGTTCAGTATAAGCATCCCATCCAGGTTCAAGCCTTCTTCTTAACTGAAGGTCCACATTTTGTCTAAATTACAAAAAAATGATTTCCACACCTGACAAAGATTCGTATCTTCTTTTTTGCTCCTTGTTGGCTTAAACTCTAGTGAATAATGGAACACTTTCCCTTGACAACTCACTTGTGAGCACTGACTTTCTTTAATGCCATACAATTATTCTAAAGTGTAGGCAGGGATGCTAGGGAGCAAGTTTATTGGCGCTATCTGCATCCATGTAAAGAAACGGGTATGTCTTGGTTACTTTTCTCTTGATGCTGAGACAAAATACCCAATGCCCAAAATGAAGGAAGGGAAGGTTTATTTAGCTTACAGTTTATGAAGGTTTCAGTCCATACTTGGCTGGTTCTGAGGCATAGTGGCACATGGCAGAGGGCAAACGTTCATGGCAGCAGAGCACAGCAAAAACAAGAGCAAAAGGGAGGAATGGCAGCAAGCAGCCTCCTTCTACATCCCTTACATTGTAAACAGGCTACCCCACTCAGGGAGCATGTAATACGCACAGAATCTCCATGCCCTCCTCTTCTACAGGCTCAGGATATATACAAAGTAAGCACCCTGGCTTCCTGCTGAGTCACTCTGCCAAACCTCTAGACTCCCCAGGTTGATACAGTGTATCAACCATAACAAGGTACCTGAGCGGTTGGTCATTATTTCTGACTTAGATCCTACAAACAAAACAAAGCATCTGTATTTTGTACTGAATTCCATATTGCAAATCCAACAATCATAATGTACTTTAGACCCTTTGCTAACCAAAAAAATGGTTTCACAACTATACAGGTTGGTGTGACTATTTCTCCACGTGCACATACTTATCTCTATATATACTTAATAGTTCACCACATTTTGAGCAGAAACATTTTTAAAATGAAATACAGTCATAAATAGGAAAAAGCAAATACAGAGTATTAGTAAGTAGGAAATGACAGATCTAAGGGTAAAATCAATATTTAATCAACTTAATATATTACTGACAAATGAAGCTGAGTTTACTATTTCTGTATGTTTTCAGCATGAATAAAGAGGCTCATAACTGAGTAAGATTCATGATCTAAAATACATCATGGGAATTTATAACTCGATCCAGCCTCCATATTCTCATTAATATGAGCACTTGTGAAAAGCCAGATAATTTTTGTAAATTATAGTTACTTAAGTTATGTGGGTATGAGAACTAGGGAGTTCAGATCCTTAAGATCTATTTCTAGATTAGGAAGCTACAGAAAGCCTGAGAACAATAGGTCTCTAACATGAAAAACTTGTCGCTTTCATTGACTCTGATTTTGATTGAACTTAGAATAAAATTCAGACATCTTCAAGGTCCTTTATGATCCAGTCCCGCCTGACTCTCTGATCGTAAATCATCTTCATTCCTTTTAACTTTGCCCCAGAAACTCTGAAGTTATCTCTCGTCTCTTGAGCCAGAGAGGCTTGTTCCAATCTCAAGGGCCATGACTTTTTTGCTTCCTCTTCCTGGGTGGCTCTTCCTTCACATTTTGATGATACTGTCGTATCTTGTCGTCCAGTTTTCAGTTTAAATTACACATCCCTGGGTTGCTCTGTCCTGACCGCCCTTGTCTCCATCTTTCTCAGTCTTAGTATCTTGATGACCTTAGTCACAATTTTTAAAAAAGAAAAAAGCTTGTTCTTTTTAGTTGCTTATGGTTTCTGTCTATCTTTCTCCGAAGGAAAGAAACCTCCAGGAAGATACAGCTTGGCCCATATGGTCTATTCCTTTATCCCTAGGTATGAGATTAGTGCATAATCCCATGAGGCCACGGCAATATTACAAGACGATGAGTTACTAAATAATAGAGGGAACAACTAGATATGAACGCTTTTCTCTTTTATTCTGAGATCTTATGTACTCTGACAAAATAGTGAATTTGACATCATTCCCAAACAAAATAACTCTGAACTGTTGGCTGGTTCTTAAATATTTTATTGTTCATTTTCTTTTGCTACTCAGCATTTCAATTCTGTATCATTGATACAACTTTCCAGCACACAACTTGTACCAATGGTTAATTTGTTTAAACGACAAGGAATTATTAAGATATGCATGTACTCTGCGAGACGCTTATGTTGCTTGCATAGCTTTTTTTTTTTTTTATCAGATGGAGCATTTATCTTGCAAAGATCCAGCTAGCTACATGCACACATCATGCAGCCAGTATTTTTCCAGGAACAATATTTTTTCCAGTACTTTTTTTTTTTTTTGCACCAGGGACTTGACATGTAGTTCAGGCTGGCTTTGAGCATGCAGCCATTCTCCTGCTTCAACCTCTTGACTGCTGGGATTGCAGGCATGCACCATGATGCCCGACCAGTACATCCTTTTCATAATGCTTCAGTACAAATCCATAGTTATGTGGGCAAGAATATGGATGCTTACTAGTATGGGGATTTATATTGTAGTTGCTGAGAAGATTTTAGTAATGCCAGGTACTATCCCTGTAATGAGAGATGGTATTAATTTACATCAATTTTCCCCTGTATTGATACAAAAGTGGCTAGAGAGGCAGCAAAATAAACCTTAGCCTATAACTAGCAAATTTGATATGAGACCTTTAGATTTCTATGTAATAGACTGTGATTTTCCTGACAGGCCTTGGACATATATGGAAATCTGTAATTACTATAAAGAAATCAGATACTTTTAAGTACCTTTTAAATAGGCCAGAAAAGTTCTTACTTGAATAAAAATCTTACTGTCCTCCAAGGGTATACCGGGTAAGAGCAGGTTGGATTTAAGAGCCCAGGTACTCAACGTTACCTACATACATGACTCCCAAATGGCATAGAAGTCTATTTTCTCTCACACAGAAACATGGTCTGGAAACACGGCTTGGGGTTGGTCATTGTTGCACAGTACTGAGGATCCAAAGTCTTATCTTGAGCACTTGGCCTGCGTGTCACATTCTGAGATGGCTGTTTCAACATCAGGAACAAAACTCCGCTAAGAGAGGGTAGAGAAATAAAGAGTCAAAAGATGACCCACCTTCTCCCTTAAGAGACACTCTTCACTGATCTTCATCAGTCAGGCTTCATCACCTGGCTGCTCAGGGAAGGTAGCCTGTAGGGCTTTCACTTTGATGACTATCAGCTCCAGTAAAATTTAAAGACTCCATATATAATGACGGAAAGCATTTGGGGAAAAACAGATATTTCTTCCATAAGAAATTTCCAAGGAAAGAGACGAATACAGGAAGACAAAATGTCCAATATACATTATAACATTATAACTAAATGATAAGGAGTAAATCATATAGAATAAGAAATTACAGTTTCGGAGTTAGGGTGAATTGTATTCATCATTTATTTGCACATTTAAATTCTGTGAATCACTTTTTCATGCCTAAATAGAGAAAAATAACCAAATTATAGCAATGAGGCAATAAAATAAAATGGTGAATGTAAGGTCTTTAGTATACAGCCTGGCACACACTGAGCACTCAGTAAACATAACTGATTCATCATCATAACTGGTGAAGAAGATGATGCTATTCGTACTGTTAATAGTAATAACAGAAATATTGCTACTAGTCATACAAGAACTATAAAGCATTATGATTACTACTAGTGCCAGGAAATACTTGGAGGGCTTCCTAGATAAAAGAGTGTTTGAAACAGACAGTGGAGAGGTTGGATTTACAGAGCTAGAGAGGAACAAAATTCCAAGCTGAGCATCTCAAGACCTTATCACCAAGAACAACATCAATATCAGCTGTTCAAATCCTCCATAACTGGGGATCCACATATGCATGCAATTTTGTTCCGAGTGGGAAGAGCTTTAGGTGTACCTTCAAGTGTTATAATTAATGTATTCTCGCCTAAAACACTACAAGATTCATTTGAGCATGAATTCTTCATTCTCCTACCACTGGAAATCACTTGAAAAGTTCCATCACCCTTGGAAAGCCTAATTTAAAATTAATATGTATGCATTTTCTTTCATCTTTTGAATATGCAAAAATAAGCTGTTTCTCAGTGATGAAGAACTAAACAGTGGTTTGAAATGCCACTTATTTGAATTTCATAAGTCAATCTTTCCCTATATAATTTATCTCCCTTGAGCTGTCACTCAGTTTCACAGGCCAACAGTTGGGAGTGAAGCAACATTTCCCACAAGGTCAGAGATTTAAGGAGGTAGTCCCTTTCCCACATTTACTCCTACGGTTTACCCAATTTATGTGTTGTGAGTATTATGAATGTTCTCCACCCCTGCTCTATGCCAAGTGGGGTCCTCTGCATCACTTAATCCTCTCAAAAGCTCCATGTGGTGAACTCCATTATTGTACCCATTCCAGAGCATAGATGACTGAGGTACAAAGTAATAACACTGTCTAATATCAAGCTTATGATTAACCGCAACAGGATTAGAATACATTCTGTCTACTGCTACACACTGCACACGTAGTCCCTGCATTATATGTCTCTCTTCTGCATATAGTTCCTCTTTCGGGCCACAAGTGAAGAAAATCTTTACTTTTTTGTTGAAAATTACATTGTAAGACTATTTCCATAATGACAATTATTTGGTCCTGTGCTTGTGGCTCTATAGCTCCATTTTACAGCCAAAAGGCTGAAAGCATTCTACAGACTTGCTATAGAAAATAGGCCAGTGAGCCTGCATTTACACTATAGAAGTCAGCTATACTCAGAGGAAAATGACACAATACTATGATTGATTCTCCCACAAAATAACCTACCCCAATATCTATACAGCTGTCTGACACACAGTGAGCTTTTTAAAGACAGAAGAGAAAAAATATTATTACTGAAAAATACTGGCTGCATGATGTGGGCATGTAGCTAGCTGGATCTTTGCAAGATAAATGCTCCATCTGATAAAAAAAAAAAAAAAAAACTATGCGAGCAACATAAGCATCTCACAGAGTACATGCATAGCTTAATAATTCCTTGTTGTTTTAACAAATGCATATCATCATAGCCTATTTGACAGCCAAATAATGCTACCACCAAGCTATCATGATAAAAAATAAATCCAACTGAATGCAAATGGAAAAACCCATTTAAAATATGTTAAAGGGATAAACACACCAGTCTAATCAAGATAGTAAAGAGATTTTCAGTCAAGTCAAATCCTTCAAGAGGGCATGAAGATAATTTAAAGGAAAACATACTTTTTACATAGGAAAAATACTGCATGAACAGGCATATATATTCATAGTTTAGACCAAAGAACATATAACTTTATGATCCAACCTCTGATACATTGTGATACTTCCATTTATCCAAGTGAACTTCATAAGATTTGCTGTAAAGGAGGGGTGACATTATATTCTTAAGGATCAAGCTTCGTAGGTTGAATTACAATGCAAAATCCTCTAGAACATAAAGGCATAGGATTCCTCAAAGAGCAATGAATTTGTGAAGTGCTCTAAAATTGCTTGTGCAAATCATTTCCCAAAATATTTTGAAGACAATTTTTAAAACATAACTTGATTTGGGAGCAACATTTCCCCCAACGCCTTCCAAACCCCGCCTTGTGACTTTCTGTGTCCTCCCATCCCTCTGAAGATGGAAACAACGGCCTTGTGTTTGCTTCCGTAGCCAAGTACGTTTCCTAATGTTCCCCTCCCATCACGTTCCAACGCTATCCATGTCCTGTCAGTTATCAAAAATCCCACTATTTTATGTCCCAGGTTTGTTCCCCTGGTCTCATTACAACTATTTCCTCAGAACCTCAGTCAGCACTCAAACTTTGGCCAGCTCTCATGTATAATACTAAACATCTGAGTGACTGAATACTGTCACCACTTTCTGTAGTGTGTTGCTTACCTTCCCATTCTAACTTGGTTTGCATGCATCCTTCACATTTGTTTAAATATGGTGCCCTCACACAAGCCTTTTCTTACCCTATCACAAAACTTCAAGTGGTATTCTGACACTTCAGCCATAGCAACTATGCCAGTATTATTCCTCAGTAAATTTGAGTACTTGCTTTCTCTACTAAATTTAACTCCACGAAATTCAGGGAAATAGGATAAAGATCTATTTTGGCCAACATTTTCTTCTATGTGGCTAGCACAGCAGCTTATATGTGTTTAATAGACTCTAGATGTATGTTGAATGTATAAGTGAAAAAGGAAGCGAGTGAATGAATGATTAGAAAGACTCTCAGAACAGTGAATTTCTTCATCACTGTTGTAAAGTAACCCAGGCATCAGTTTCCCTCTGTTACAGAGTGGGACGCAAGGGACAAAAGTGATACTCTGGCTAACAATATAAAATTTGGAAATATGGGAAATTTTCAAAAAACATTTTAGTGAAATTGTTATTAGTATATGTTTGCCATACATACAGTTTACAGTCCTCTTGGGGAGTAGGTACGCATACTCACTTTTTTTTCTTTCTTTTTTTTTTTTTTTTTTTTTGGTACTGGGAATCAAACTCATCACCTGGTGCTTGCCAGGCAGGCAATGTGCCCCTGTGCTATATCCCTGGCCCCAAGTATGCATAATATAGCCTGACTTATTTGTATGTAGCTCCATCAAAGGTTTTAAATAAAGTATATGCTCACCACATATCTTTTTAATGGTGTTATTTCTGTTACTTCAACTTTGGGCTAAAAAACTCCTATCCATTTCCAGGAGGCACTCTGTATCATGTACATCAAAAGGGATTGGTTTAAAACTTAGTATTCTATAAAAAGAAGGTAAAAAATAATAGTTTCACATTCTTTTATCCTAAAAGTATATATATGAGTCTTAAAAATGATTCACTTTTAGCCTTTCTTTTAAATATAGTGTCCTCCAAACATGCTGGCCCTAGCTTGCAGTAGTAATAGCTAAATTAATTCCTACCCAAAATTAATGAAGTTAATGAGTCAGACTTTTCAACTGTAAATGGATTTCAGTGAAATTCTACATGAAACAAAGTCTCCCATGAATTACTAATGAACATCTTTGATTTCCTTATTTTCTACACACTTCTGTGCTATTTATCTGTCTAAGAGGAACACAAATAGTTGAGAAGGGCAGCCTTTATTTTTATTGTCTCTAAGGTTACAATAACCTTGTGAGAACAATGTGGATGTTACAAAATAAGGGAGACAAGAAGAGAAAATGTAGATCGTGTTTGCCATATGTTGCCAAACTGGTAGTTTTTTATTTAACTTGCAGGATTTCTATGTCAGTTATTAATTAAAATTACAGTGAGCTCATTCTAAGGGATGGTGCCCTACAGCAATGTTTTATCGATAATGGGAACCTGACCTTTATAGAATCTTTAATGATTCAATACAGACAAAAATTTGTTGATACCTCAACATCAAAAATAGATGTTGGCTGAAGTACTCAAACCTGTCAGTGATAATGTCATAAGACATGTTCCCTGTTAAAGAAATTCAAGGTTGATCATTATTTGGATAAGAGTAAAAACTGATTGAAGATCCTACAATTTTTAAAAAGCAGCTTATCAAAAGCATAGTATTGATTCTCTTTATTTGCCATTTCTTCTTTATTCAACTTAAACTTTCTTTCCCACCTCCTGTTTCCAGAGTCTTTTAAGAATTTTACTCATTTGAACTTTCAACTCATAACTCTGCCAAATTTTCTCGGAAAATATACTGCCTTGAGAGTTTTCCCACAGATAAGAGGAAGGGGTTTTCTAAAGGAAAAGATTCTGAACTTAACAGCCTTTCAACCAGTGAGATTTTACATTTATTAATTTATTTAGAAGGAACTGGCATTTGTTTGGCTGTAAAGAAGGAAAGAATATTATTGTAATGGTTATGGAGCTTCCCTGCTAATCTTATTTGAAAAACAGAAAGTAGGTCAAAAGTCAGAATATGGGACTTGGCTGAAATAACTCCTGAAATGTAATGTAGGGATGTGCATTAATCTAGCATGATTTCTGCAGTTGAAGTTTTAATATTTTGATTTGAAGAAATAGCCAGCAATAAAGGCAATCTCTGAAAACCAGTAATTTCTGTGGTGCCTTGTAAAGTCAGAAAATGAGTTATACTTGTTTTACACTCATTTGGTTTAATTAAACAATCAGTTATTCATTAAGTCCCTACTTGGGTTCAGAACTGTGCTAGGAGCTTTGGGGAAAAAATTGTACAAGATCCTGACCATCCTTTAGTCTAATACTCACCACTAAGGTACCCATGCTACCTAGGTGGGGAAAGGATGTGATGTAGCTCTGTATTGTAGAGGCTCTGAGGGGGATAATAAAATTTTAAATAAAAGCCCATCCAGAGCATCTGCCAAGGCCAAGCCAACCTGTCTGACAGGTAGGGTAACAGAACACTTCTTCTTTTGTGTAAACCCATCTATGTAGATACATAGGTATACATCCATTCACATTCACATATGTATTCTAAAATCATAACTTTTGTTGGCATGCTTTCATGTCTGTTCATAACTGTTTATTTATAACTGTTTATTTATAATGTTAAAAAAAATGACATTTCAGTTAAAAAAGGTTACACAGAATTTTATCATTCTGGAGTGATCTTAAACTATGGAGAGTCTGGTTTACATCTGCTAGTGGACGGCTAAAACTTCTTGTTAATGTCATAGCCTACTCTAGTTTTCCAGTGAAATTACTCATCTGTAATTCTTTGTTTAACAAACACACATCTAATTATTTATAAATGGGCACCTGAGAATTTCTTATTAAGAAATAATGTTATACTGACTGAAACTTTGAAAAAAGAGTACAGAGAGTTCCCAGTGACCCTTCACCTGGCATTTCCCACTCTTCTTCTACCATGGAACATTATATCAAATGTAAGAGATTGGTGTTGGTAAAATTCTCCTAACTAAACAACAAGCTTTATTTGGAGTTCTCTAGTTTTCCACTGATGTCTTTTTGTCTGATTTAGCAGCCAATCCAGGCTCCCAGGTTGCAAACAGTCATTATACTGTAGCTCCTGTTCTTCAGCAGCTAGAGAGTTACTGAGCCTTTCCTACTTTTCATCAGTTTGGTGCTTTAGAAGGATGCTGGTTGGTCAGATATTTTAGAAAACATTTCTTAATTTGGTACTTGTTCTTGATGTGGGCTAATGATTAATCTGAGGTTGTAAAATTTTGGGAAAAATACTGTGATGTCCCTTCTAACAGCATTATATCAGGGTGCAAATGGGTTGTTCTCACGAATTTTAACGTTTGCCAGTGAACCTTGCCTGCAATAATTTTTCTTTTGTGATCGTAGTGGTAGTTTTCATATTCTACAATTCTTCTCTATTTCCCAAGCATAATTTTTATATAAGAGCTATCCATTCTGCCAATTTTATTTTTTCATTCAACCAAGCACTTACTCATATCAGTAAGAATATTCACTAGCAGTCAGTTTTCTTTGGCCCATACTGGTTTATTTGGTTGTACAAACTGTTCCTGCATTGTCCGTGGGAGAGTTTTCAAGTTGCCACCTGTTCCCTTTTGCCATGCTGCCCTTCACCCTTCCTCTTCTTTTCTCTTCCTCTTTTTTGATCTCTTCCTCCTTCTCCTTTAACCCTTCCTTACTTTCTGGCATCATAAGATACACTCACCTCATCATGGATTTCCATTTCCCCAACCCTGATAGCTATCTTACTTGCAAAGCAGCCTGGTGCCTTTTATTTAAGGATTATTTTTAGACACCAAGTTCTAGACCAAAGTGTGTTGTTTTTGCTGCTAGGTTGTCACTACTCTGGAAACAAATGAAGACCAACTAAAGGAGAAAAAACAAAGACTATTTTATTCAGAACTTACTATAACGAAGGACTCAGATACTGCCATTTGTGGTTGACAAGAGGCCAAAGAGAAGGCAGAGAAAGAAATCTTTGGAGTGGAAGAAAGAGGACGCGCTAACAGGGTTGTTGCCCAGGGAAATTGTAGATGAGCTTGCTAGTGCCAGGTACCCTATATAATTATTTCAGGGTAGATATACTTTAAATTAGCATAGCTGCCAGTTCAAGTCAGGGCATTTTGAGGCCAACTGCAGTAGAGATTATTGTTTGACTTCCTAGACTATTTGCTAAAGACAGCAGTCTAAATTCCTCTTTGTCTGACTTATACATAGTAGGCTGGCTTCATGGCAGTAACTGCAGACCCTGAGTTGGTTTCCCCAAGCATTTGCTATGGAATATTGGTCAGTTTCACTATATATGCATGATCTGACCATTACTGATTGCCTGTTCAGGCTATCACTACTTCTACTGCCTTTGTAAGGACAGTTAGGAAATGTACATATATATACTAAGACCTAATCATATGCACTGCACTTACCTTTGTATCAGTTAATTTCAGGATAAATGTAACTTCACCCTGGTACCTTTTGCTTCAGCCAAGTATTGAAGACATTGCACTAATATCCCCTTTCACTTATTTATAAGTATTTTCTCTAACAGTGGGAGACTGGCGCTTATTCCATATATATTTACTTAGAGGACTGTGTAGTCTTTGGTAGTGTACATGTAAAGTTGTTGCCTAAATTCCTTTGGGGGGAAGAATAAATTTACCAACCAGAGTACAGTATTCATTAACAATTCAAGTTTAGCATTAAAGTAAACAGGAAAAGCACTACTTTCAAAAGTTGCTTAACTCAGTTCCTCTGCCGTTCTTTCCAGTGTGGTTATGTTATATATTCCTAACACAGTTACACTGATTTGTTAGAGTTTGCAAGCTCTCTTGGAGTCCTGAGACACCACCTGACTATTTTTTGCAATTAACATAGAGGAGTAAAATTAGCTCTTCGTGGTTTAGTGTTCTGTATGTCCACAGTGACCTTGCAGTCCCAAGTAGCTCATAAAAAATTTTACCACTCTCAGTTTTCTGTCCCACGATTCCTTTATAACCAACACTACTGAAACTTTAAATGTCTGAAGTTGAATCTTTGGCTATATTATATGTTAACATTACAAACAAATAGAAAATTTCTGGATATGTAATAAGATTTCAAGAAAAACTGTTATCCCATTGCTCTAGAATTCAATCTTGTAGACAATATTAGCTTCATTTTCTTTAGCTTCTAATGAGGGCAAAACTGTAACTACTAGGGGGAGAAGAAAAATCCTCTCTTCTTTTTAGAATTTTTATACCTGATTTAATATTTTTGTAATATCTCTTTAAATTTATTTTTTTATTTTTAAAAGTATAAAAAAACAAAGAAAACCAAAAAAAAAAAACCAAATAAAGGAAAACATTAACACAAAGATACAAAGCAGCACAAGAGCAGTACAATCAAAATTGAACTACAGACAAAGTGACAGGGAATCACCAATGGTTGCTACACCACACATTGATAACTTCAAAGTGCATGCTTCTGAAATCGCATATAGACATACAATCTTGATCAACAGTCATGCACTGTTCCTTACCATAAAGCAACACAGGTCAACACTGGCACCATATTAGCCATCCTGCATATACATACCTCGATACATATTTGTCGCTTTCTTCCTTTTCTTCCTCCCCCCATCCCACCTGCTCCCTACCTTTGAGCAGAATCCCTTCACACCCCCCCAATCCACACTCCCACCTTCAGATTCCTACACCAGTGATACAATATGTTGCCTTCACGTGAACCTCTAATTTACTTCACTTATGAGTACAGTGTCCATTTGTGACCATTAGCCTACAAAAGCCACAAATCCGTCCCTCTTCACAGCTGAGTAATATTCCATTATATAAAAATGCCACTTTTTTAAAATCCAGTCCTCTGTGGATGGACACTTGGGTTGCTTCCACAATTTAGCTATTACAAATTGTGAGGCTATAAACATGGGCGCACATATGTAGCGATGATATGATGCTTTCAGATCTTCTGGGAAAATACCCAGAAGGGGAATAGCTGGGTTGAATGGGACCTCTAGACAAAGTTTGCTAAGGAATCTCCAAACTGATCTCCACAGTGCTTTCACCAGTCTGCATTTCCACCAAGAGTGCAGAAGAGTTCCTATTTCTCCACAGCCTCGCCAGCACTTGTTACTGGATGATTTCTTAATGCTGGCCAATCTTACTGGGGTGAGATGAAATCTTAATGTTTCTATTTTCATTTCTTGAATGAATAAAGATGCAGAACATTTTCTCATATACTTACTTGCCATTTGTATTTCTTTATCAGAGAAATGTGTATTCATCTCAGATGCCCATTTCTGGATTGGGTCTTTGAATTTGGACAGGTTCATGTTTTTTAATTCTTTGTATGCTCTAGATAGAAGAGCTTTGTCTGAGGGACAGCCAGTTAGGATTTTTTCCAAATTTGTGGGTTTTCTTTTCACTTTGCTGGTGATTTCTTTAGGTGTGCAAAAACTTTTCAGTAAGTTAAGGTCTCAGTTATGCTTCTTTGAAGTGTTCCCTTGCAGTTTGATTTTTGTTCATGAACTGTCTGCTTACTCCTATGTCTTCAAGTTTACCTATTTTCTCTTCCAATAGATTTAGAGTTTCTGTTTTAATATTAAGATCTCTGATCCACTTTGACTTGAGTTTGGTTCATTGTGATAGTCTTGGATCTACTTTCAGTCTTTGGCAAGAGGCAAGCCAATTTTTCCAGCACCATTTATTAAAAAGGCTATCATTTTTCCATTGAGTTTCTTTGGCCCTTTTCTCAAATATTAGGCGGGTGAGTGTGTTAGAGGTTATGGCTGCATCTTCCAGTCTGCTCCAATGATCCTGAGGTCTGTATTTTAGCCAGTACCAGGTTGATTTTATTACAGTAGCTTTGTAGTATAATTTCAGGTCAGGGATTGTGATTCCTCCTGGCTTGTCCTTGCTGCCCAGGATTGCTTTTGCTATTCTGGGTCTCTTCTGGTTCCAGATTAATTTGAGGAATGTTTTCTCTAGATCTGTGAGGTAATGCTAATGGTAGTTTAATGGGAATTGCATTAAATCTGTATAAGAATTTTGGTAGTATGGCCATTTTCCAATGTTTGCTCTTCCTAACGCTAAGCATGGAATGTTTTTCCATTTATTGAAATCCTCACTGATCTCTTTTTTCAGAGTACTATAGTTTTCATTGAATAAATCTTTTACATCCTTTGTTAGATTGATTCCTCAATATTTCAATTTATTGAATGCTATTGTAAAAGGTATGGTTTCCTTAATTTCCCCCTCAGACTGTTTGTTGTTTGTGTATAGGAATGCTATTGATTTTTGGGTGTTGACTTTGTATCCAGGTACTCTGCTGAATTTGTCTATTAATTGAAGGAGGTTTCTTGTTGAGTTTTGGGGGTCTTCTATGTAAAGAATCATTTCATCTGCAAATAGTGATAGTTGTACTTCTTCCTTTCCTATCCTTATTCCTTTTATTTCCCTATCTTGTCTAATTACTCTGGCTAATGCTTCCAGAACTATGTTGAATAGTAGTGGTGACAGTGGACATCCTTGTCTTGTTCCTGAGTTTAAAGTGAAAGCTTTCAGTTTTTGCCCATTTAGTATGATGTTGGCTGTTGGTTTGTCATAGATGGCTTTGATTAGATTGAGGTAAAGGCCATCTATTCAATTTTTTTCTAGGGTTTTTAACATGAATGCATGTTGGACTTTATTGAAAGCTTTTTCTGCATCTATTGAGATGATCATGTGGTTTTTGTCTGACTCTATTGATATGATGTATTACATTAATTGATTTGCAAATATTGAACCATCCCTGCATTCCTGGAATAAATCCAACCTGGTCATGGTGTATCATTTTCCATATGATTTGCTGCATTCTATTTGCTAGTATTTTATTGAGTATCTTTGCATCTATGTTCACTAGGGAGATTGGCCTATAGTTCTCTTTCTTAGTTGGGCCCTTCTCTGGTTTTGGTATCAGTATAACACTTGCCTCCAGAAATGAGTCAGGGAGAATTGCTTTCTTTTCAATTTCATTGAAGAGTTTGAGGAGTGTTGGTTTTAAATCTTCGCTGAATGTTTTATAGAATTCTGCTGTGAATCCATCAGTGCTTGGGCTTTTCTTTGTTGGTACGTTTTTTATGACAGTTTCAATCTCATTAATTGATATTGGGTTGTTCAGGATTTTCGCATCTTCCTGATTCAATTTGGGTGGTTTGTACATTTCTAGGAATCCGTCCATTTCTTCTGAGTTTTCTATCCTATGGGAGTAAAGATTTTCAAAGTAGGTATTAATGATCTTTTGAATTTCTGTGGGATCTGTAGTGATTTCATCCTTTTCATTCCTTACTGCATGAATTTGAATTCTTTCCTTTCTTTTACTGATAAGGTTGGCTACGGGTTCATCAATTTTATTCATTCTTTTGAAGAACCAACTCTTTGATTATTTATTTTTTGTAGTGTTTTCTTCATCTCAGTTGCATTAATTTGTGCCCTGAGTTTTATAATCTCCTTTCTTCTTTAGGCTTTTGGTTTGGCTTGTTCTTTTTCTAGAAGTTTGAGGTGTAGCATTAGGCTATTTATTTGTGCTCGTTCTGTTTTCTTTATATATGAGTTCATCACTATAAATTTCCCTCTGAGAACTGCTTTTATGGCATCCCACAGATTCCTGTAAGTTGTATTTGCATTTTCATTTGTTTGTAGGTATTTTTTAATTTCTTCTTTAATTTCTTGGGTGACCCATTGGTTATTCAGGAGGTTGTTGTCTAATTTCCAAGTTTTTATGGGGTTTTTGGAGTTCCCTTTGTGATTAATTTCCAATGTCATTGCGCCATGGCCAGATAATATGCATGGGATAATTTCAATCCTTTTGCATTTAGGTAGGTATGCTCTATGGACTAGAATGTGGTCTATTTTAGGGAAAGACCCATGTGCAGCTGAGAAAAATGTGTATTCTGATGTTATGGGGTAGAACACTCTATGTACATCTACTAAGTCCATTTGTTCGCACCTTTGGTTCAGGTCGGTTATTTCTTTGCAGAGTTGTTGGCCAGTTGACCTGTCTCTCTGTATCAAAGGGGTGTTTAGGACCCTATTACAATAGTGTTTTATTTGGTTCTTCATGTCTGTTAAGATTTGACTTATAAAGTTTGGTGCTCCAGTATTTGGGGCTTAAATGTTTAGGATTGTTATCTCTTCCTCTTGCAGCTTTCCCCTAACTAGTATGTAGTGGCCTTCTTTATCTCTTTTGATTGTTTTCAGATTGAAGTTTACATTATCTGCAGACAAAATAGCTACCCCTGCTTTTTTCTGGGAGCCTATTGTATGGAGAATTGTTTTCCATTCTTTAACTTTCAGTTTGTGGATTTCCTTTTGCATAATATGTGTTTCCTGTATACAGCATATTGTTGGATTTTGTTTCTTAATCTACTCTGCCAGTCTGTTTCTTTTGACTGGTGAATTGAGGCCATTTGCATTAATGATTACACTGTTATGTGTTGGCTTATTCTTGTCATGCTATTTACTTGTTGCTTTCCTATTTTTGCTACCTGTTTACTTGCTTTTCTGCTTAAAGCTTCCTTTCTATTGTTCTTGAGATTGGGGTCTCTTTTTTCTCTGTCAAGAATTTCTTTTAGTGCTTTTTGTAATGTTGGTTTGGCACTCATGAAGTTCTTCAGTTGTTCCTGGTTGTGGAAATATTTTATTTTTCCATTGAATTTGAAGGATAGTTTTGTAGAATGCATCAGTCTGGGTTGGAAGCTGTTTTGTTTCAGAATCTATAATACCTTGCTCCAAGTTTTTGTTGATTTCATATTTTCTGTTGAGAAGACTGCTGTGATTCTGATGAGCTTTCCTTTATAGGTGATCTGTTTCTTTTCTCTAGCAGATTTAATATTTTGTTCTTTTGCTGGATGTCTGGGATCTTGACTATTATGTCTAGGTGTGGCTTTATTTGGGTTATGGCTTGTTAGGTTTCCATATGCTTCGTTTAACTGCACTGCAGTAACTCTTACCTTGTTTGGGAAATTTTCTGCTATTATTTCTGCAAATATTCTTTTTATATCATTTGTGTTGCCTCCTGCTATTTCATTGATTCCTATTACTTGGATATTATTTCTTTTTGCCTCATCTTGTAGCTATTGTATTAATTTTTCTTGGATCCTTGATGACTTTAAGAGATCCTTTCACGGTCGCTAGCTGCCATGCTGTCTTCAAGATCTGAAATTCTATCTTTGGCTTCACTGAAGCAGTTTTGCAAGCTTTCAATGGAAGTTTTCAATTCCTGGTAATCTCTTTGAGTTTGTTTCATGTGTTCTAATTCATCTCTAAATTGTTCATGTAATATTTCCACTCATTTCCTATGTTCTTCTATTCTTTTATCTGTTTCTTCTCTATATGTGTGGAACATTTCTTCCATTATTATTTTCACTTCATTTTTTGCCTGAGAGATTATTTCTGCTTTAATCTCTTCTATGGCCTGATGGAGTTGTTTGTTTTTTTTACTTCAGATGCAATCGTTTCAGAAATTTCAGGTATGTTGTTTCCTAGTTCTCCTGTATCATTGTTTCCTGGACTTGTTCTGGGTGGGGTTGTGTTTGTGGCTGCATTTTGCTCCCCTGTCTTGTCATTTTGGATGTCAGATGAAAAATGTTGAACTACACATTGCCCAGGGCAGCTCACAGATGACTCTAGCAACCCTAGTTTACCTGAATATCAAACTTATCCCCAGATGTTAACTGAGCGTGAAGCACTGGGCCCAGGAACCCCAGACAATTGCTGAGGTGACAGGCTCAGAACCTACCTGTGATAGTGGGGGAAAGTTGTCTTGCCGGGCAGAGCACCAGTGTGGGCCATACCAGTCAAAGGTCCACTGCAAAGTCTGCTCTACTGTCCCCATGAAGCTGGGCTCCCTGTCTGCAGGTAACCGGGAAACTCTCGCGGGTGCTGCCACTCTAGTGGAGTTTATTCACCTGTGTAGAGTCTCGCAGGAAAAGCCGCTCCCGTAGCTCTGCGAAGCTGGTCTGGCTCTCTTCGGGAAAGTCTCGCAGGTGTGGGCACTCTAATGGCAAGCAGGGCCTGGCAGAGCACTGTGTACCTCAGAAAAACTGCTCCCTTAGCTCTGCCGAGCTGGTCTGGTTCTCTGCAGGAAAGTCTCCCGGGCATGGGTACTCTAATGGCGCCCAGTGCCGGACAGAGCACGTTGTACCTCAGAAAAGCTGCTCCCTTAGCTCTGTGGAGCTGTTCTCTATCTCCATAAATTTAGATTGAGGAGTTTAGAGCGGCCTTTTTCCTGTTAATTCAGATATGGTGGCAGGGTCTGAATTAGATTTCTGGATTTTTTTTCCTCCTATTAAATATTGACCAGGTTTATTGTCAATCCATATCCATTTACTTTGGCATGATTAATATAAATTTCTCTGATTTTTTGAAATAACTGGTTTGTCATACAAATATCTTTTTAGAAACTAAAGTATTAATTTAATTTCACCAGGATATAGTTCACTAATTTCCTCTCAGTTTTTTATTATTCTCAGTTTTGTTCACAAATGAAAGCTTGGGTGACCTCATATTGACTACACTTCCAATTGTCACTGAGTTTGATTTTGATACTGAAAAAGATCTCAGAAATTTGTAACAGTTTTCCCAAGTAGAGCTCTAACTCTACAAGACCAGCATGCAAAGTCTAATTATACTTGAATGAAACCTAAGATGTTACAAAAAAGCTAAATATTTAGCACAAAACAACAGTGATTAATATGGACTTCAATTACTTATGTGATTCTTAGCTTTTCTTCTGATTATTTATTTAGAATCAACTGTATTGATAAACAACAGTTTAGAAAAGAAATATGTATACAAGTTGTACCTTATTAAAAATTAATAATTTCTATTAAATATAATACATACTTTCAATTAAGGTTTAAACAGGATTCTTAAGAAGCTTATTTCATAAAGTAAGGCTCATAGATATGCAATGGCTAAGTGTGATTAAAATGATTGTTAAAAAATTTATGTTTGTTGTTTCAGTGAAATCACTTATACATTTAAAAGAATATTCATTAAAACATTTAAAAATGAATATCCACAAATTAGTCCACTAAAAGATTACTAGTATTTGCTGCAGAATTGGGGAGTAATGAATTAAATATTTATTTCCTAATTCAATTGGGAAATCAAGAAAAAGACTATTTTAGATACCTAGAGATGCATGAAATCATCGAAATATTTGTATTTGAATATTTATTACCCATTTAGCAGGTTTGTGTGAAAATGAAAATTTAGTTTACTTCATAAATTTATCATTTTTTGTAATAAAATAAGGTTTTATATAGTTACAAAACTATTTCAGATAAATTTATCATGAAATTAACATTTTAACAAGGGAGTGACAATAATAGGATACACATTATTTTAAAACAGTTTTTATTTTCTTTTTCTTCACCCTTAGCAAATTATTAAATAATTTTAACCCCCTGTGCTTCAGTGATGGGTATTTTTGTCACTCTAGTAGTTGAAAGTAGATATTAGCAATTCTTTGAGTGTTCAAAACTACATTGGTTCAAACTGAAACTCCTGTGTAATAATAGGTCAGTGTATCCCCTGTCAAATTCCTATTCTAATATTCTTTTTAGCTGTGGCCCCTTGACTGGATTACCTAATATCTCTGAAACCTTCCTTCCACTCCTCTCTATAAAGAGGTTTATAATATCTACTTTACCAGTTTGTTGTGATTGGATAACTATGCTTATTCTGGCTTTTGGTTTTGAAATCAAATGACTATCACAAACATCATTAACTACTAAATTAAAATACCTTAATCATTCTTTCACATAAGTTAATTTTTAATGATGATGGTGTAAATTTAAATTTAAAATTATTATTAGGTGCAGGGCTATAGCTCAGCAGCACAAGCACCTACCTGGCAAGTGCAAGGTCCTGAGTTCAATTCCTGGTACTAAAATATAAAATAAAATAATTATTAAGTGTGGTCTAATTGGATAACTGATCAGTGTTATCACAGGTAATTAATACCTCCTCTGAAGGTTTACTGAAATATGGGAACTATTGTGGATACTTACAGTTTTCATAAAGGGTAAGAAAAGTTTACATGATTTCCTTGTTCTAACAGTATATTTATATTGTTAAAATATCAATATTTTTGTTAATATTGAGAAATTATTAGTCAAAATACTAATAAAATCATATAAAAGAGAATGTACATTTTTATCAAAAGAGAAACAGCTTGATATAACGGAAAATAGGTAGGTTTTGAAATGACAAAGAAATAAATTATCCTTTGGTGCCTTTGAGGGGTTGATTCTAAGACCTTCCATTAGTAAAAAAAACCTGGGAATGTTCAATTCCTTATATAAAATATCATATTTACCTATAACTTACACACATCATCCCATATATTTGAAATCATATTGTTATTTATAACACCCACTATGATGTGAATACTAGGTAATTATTAAATTGTTTTTAGATAATAATGAGAAGAAAAGTTCTGTATACATTCACAACAAATGCAATCACCATGGGCTATGCTCCACATTTTTGATCAGCAGTTGGTCGAGTGCACAGATACAATATGGAGAGTCAACTACTGATTCAAATCAAAATTTCTATTTATCAATAGCTATTTCTGTGAATCTTGGGTTCTTTATCACTGATGTGGTGTTAGCAAATTTTCTACATCAACACTGTTCAGCCAATAGCGCATACAAATGAGAATGAGTTTACTGTGGCCATTTGTGTATAATACTGTCTACATACTCATCTATAGTGACCACAATGTCAGTGTCTCCTGTGTTTACAAGCATCCCTACCAGAAATATATGCAAAGACTTTGGCATGTGTCCATCATTCACTCCGTAAATGTGTTCATCCTCTTCTTCATCCATCCATTCATCATAACATTCTAGGCAGTGGAACACTGAAGTGAAGGAAGTTAACACAAACAACAATGCAAAGCAAGAGTGCAATTAACAAAGTGCAACTAATTTATTTGTCAAGTTGTGAGAGAAGAAAGGTGCGTAAGGGAAAGTATCACAGAGAGCCTGGAATTCAGGATTGATCATAGAGGACGAATGTGGCTTTTGCTTTTTAAAGAGTAGGAAGAATTTATTGAGAGAAAGAAAGCTTTTGTCTGAGAGGGACAGAAGGGGCCCCAGAAAGTGGATTGCTGGTCAACTCCACTTCTCAGCAGTGTTTATTGAGCAAAGCCATGAGGTGAGGTGGGATTCACATGGGAATTAATCAGTAAGATCACATGTACAGTCACTTAGGTGATAATGATCCGATGGCAAATCACAGGATGGTTCTGAGGTGGGACAAAACTGTGGTCAACCAATAAATATACAGCAAGTACAGTTTCTTGGGTAATACATTAAATGGGGACCAAGTGGAAACACACCACGTAGGAAGTGCACTTGGGGTGGACAAGTGCTTTCCTGGTAGGGGTGGGTTAAGGAGGTTTGGTCCTCCACCCCAAGGTGATTGATGCCTACTACAGACTGAGATGACTGTAGAGAGGTTTAAGGCTGTCAGAAAAAGAGTAAGTAAAAAAAGAAGTCATGTGTAACCTGAGTAGCATTCTGAATCTCCCGTGACCCAGTCTTCAAGCAAACAGACTCCGGTAACAATAGGTTTCTAATTGTGTCTGTAGCAGAGCATCAAAGGGCATATAATTTAAAACCGACTTGTGCTATTTCTTTTGATCTGTAATTTTTTTACCCCTTCTTTGTTGCCTTGGCCTCTCCTCACGTTTCTCCTTCTATATGCAGCAGCAGCACGCACTTCATCCCAAGGCTGCTTCCCTCTTTCATGGCCTCTGCTGGATTTCTCCTTCCTTTCACCTGGTATGAATTATTCTTCACAAAATTCCAATTCTCTATTCTGATATTCCCTCCACTGATTAGCATGATCTGCATAATAAGGTCCAGCAACTAGGGCAGGGGTTCTTAGCCAAGGGGTTGAAGGACAGAACTGCATTTCAGTATAATTGGTTTCTCTTACGATCCTGTGCATTTTATTTTATGCATTTTAGAGACTCCATTCTGGAAAGTGATCCACAGATTTCTCTAGATTGCCAAAGAGGCCTGTGGCACAAAAAATATTTAAGAAAACTTGAAATTGGAGAGAAGGAGGAGTAATTGAAAGTGATAACCAATATTTATGCATTTTTTAAAAATTTTCTGGTTCATTTGAAAGTGAATCCTTGCAGAACGTGGGTAGCTGCAAGCCGTGTGTGTGTCCAAAACATGGCACAAGGATGGAAAGTGAGACACTGATCTACGTGCCATCAGAAACAAAAATCACACATGAACAGCCACTTTCCTGGGCATACAGTCAGGTCCTTTTCACAAAAACAGTGAAGAGCTCATTTCTATATGTTTCTTTCCATTTTCCCTTACATTACCATGCTAGTCTTGTCATTAGTTTTCTCAAATTATCTGTAGTCCAAATCTAGTAAAGAAATATTGTAACTTACTAAAATTTCTGATTTCAAAGCAGATTAGCTCCTAAGCCAAATTAAATGGAAATTGGCTGTCATAGTTCAAATATTTTACAGCAGTTACCCAGCCATCTAATTCTCTTCCTCTCCCACTTGTACCCTCCCTACCTTCTTGAATACCTGAACTAGAAATCTTCAAGGGAGTAGATTTCTGAAAGATATTCCTGGCAGCTTTTAGTAGTGCTGAAAAATCAACCCACCTGCCACCAGCCTTGTGACAGTTTATATAGTATTGCTAGGCCCATAATGGTACAGAGTATTTGTGAATATATTATTTTGACAAGTTCCTCTCCCAATTAAGGACAGCACAAAACTCTCTTTCACTGCTAAAATCTCCAATAGTGTTATCCCTTGAGTAGCAAAGGAGTTTTATAAGTAGGAAGTAAAAAGTCTGTAGGTTTTCAGGGGCAGGGCTTGACAAAGGGCGCAAATCAGGCTGCTGCTCATTTTTCACACTAGTGGGTCAGTCCTCAGGGGCAGCACAGCCTGCCAATTTGCTGTATGTTAAGTCACCTTCTGCCATCAGCTCCGTGGCAATGGCAAAAGTACCCCATCATACAAAAATTTTCACTTTTGTTCAGGCACCAGAATCCCAATTGTTCTTACAAATGCAAAACTCAGAAAAGACCAATCTTCATTTTAACTTTTTGCTTATGGACAAATTGAATATTCAGTTCTTTTCACATAGGGTCATTCAACATTTGAAAATACAGGGATAGCATAAGTAGCTTTAGATAGGTTCTCATGGAACTTGGGCTCCCATCAATGAGGCCTGATTTTCCTTTCAGCAATTATACTAGCATACAAATACTCTATTTCCATTTATAATCCATTTCAAAAAAGTTTTGAGAATGCTTAGCATATACTGAATACTTCAGGTAATGCATTTAGTAGTCACCCTTTGACTTAGATACTAAGACTATTGCTACATCAAAGAGATTAAAGTTGAGAAGCCTAAGTCACTTACTGAATCAAGTGTCAGGCAGAGGGTAGGTCTAAATCCAGGCAGCCCGGACCCAACGCCTCCTACAGTTTTGTTGTTGCCTAGTGCCTTGCGTATGAAAGAGTCCTACATGTCACTAATGTCCCCATAACTGTCTTGAAGTTATTAATACTTTTTGGATAAGAGGTTCAGCCTTTGTACTTTGCACCCGGATCCACAGATAGGTAACCAGTCCTGTTCACACATTTAATCTTCATGCTACACTTTCATGTTTCACCAGCTACTGCATAGAAATACTGGCAAATCCCACATTCTCCTTAAGTCCTTCTGAGTAGTTTTTTCCTGCCGTAACTGCAAGTCAGCTCTGAACAGAGGACTCAGCCTCTCTCAAGCTCAATAAGCACCGCACTTTCCAATTCACCCCTCACAGATCTCAGGGACTGGAAAGGTTATTGGTGCGGACCACGCTTCTCATTGCTACTTCACCCATTTCCTCCACCCTGTTGTAAAACAATTCCAGCTCTTGGGAATATGAAACAACCCAACTAGGATAGTTCTCCACCCTCATCCCCATCCTGCTTGTTACGAGTGTTCCTTGTCTTATTTATTCTCTATCATTTACCTATATCCTGGGAACTTGGTCAGTGCTTCATCAATGTCTCAGTACCTTAAACTTCAGATTGACAGCCTTCCTAGCTATCACCTGGTGTCTTCATCACCTGACCTCTAACTCTTCAGTATATTTCATTTTTTTTTGCCTTGGTAAAAATTTTTTATACTATTCCTTTCTTCAAGGTTTTTATTACTACATCTGTGTAGCATATGATGATTACATTCACTGCCGGGAAGTAGTACACGTACATAGCACGTCTTGATTATTTTTCTTCTCCTTGTACAGCCCTTCTTCTCTCCATGTCTCAGTCCCTTTCCTACCTGCAAAGGATATATCTCCCTGATTTCTCAAACCTCGGTGTACTTCAAAAGCTAAATCTGGGAGATGCACGTGGGGCCACTTCCTGAATCGCAAATTCGTAGTTTCCATTACTGCCATGCTTCTTCATGCTAGCTGAATTTTTAAGGAGAAAACCTGTAGAATGTGGAGAACTGTCTGCACGTGTTTCTTCTGAAAAAGAACTACTGTACACATAGCACTCAAGAGACTTGACATCAACTGACATAACATTCCTCACATGAACATATAAAGATGACCAACAAGTGCATGAAAAGCATGAAAAAAGGCTCAGTGATACTGGAAAATGCAGATTCCCACCTGCAGTGAGCTGTCATCCCACTACTCCGATATTTATGCAAATATTACATTCCATTATACTTTTATCTTTTCATCATACTGTCTTGGTTACTTTTCTCTCATTGCTGAGACAAAATACCCAATGCCCAAAATGAAGGAAGGAAAGGTTTATTTAGCTTATAGTTTGTGGAGGTTTCAGTGCTTACTTGGCTGGTTCAGGGGCAGAGTGGCACATGGCAGAGGGCAACAGTTCATGGCAGCAGAGCACAGCAAAAGCAACCAGCAAAAGCGAGAAATGGCTGCAAGCAGCCTCTTTCCTTCCCTTACATTGTAAACAGCCTACCCCCACCCAGGGGGCATGTAGCTCTCACACAGTCTCCATGCCCTCCTCTTCCAAGGCTCAGGATATGTACAAAGTAAGCACCTCGGCTTCTTGCTGAGTCACTCTGCCAAACCTCTGGACTTCCCAAGTTGACACAATGTATAAACCATAACACATACCCTCCTGGCAAAATATCAGCCTGTATTACTCATAACCAGTGCTTTCTCTGGACCTACATTTCCAAAGCCAAGCAACATGGAGCCAAGACAGACAGCTTTGACTCACTACACACTCTGGATCACTAGTTTCCAATAGATTTTCCATGCATCCCTGCAGTTTTCCAAGGTTTGTTCAGTGTAGTTGCTCTTAGGTGGAACTTCCTGGCAACATTCAAAGGCAAAGACTGAGCAAGAGATTTATAAATGACTGATAGAAGCACAATAGACCAGGAAAAATGAGGCAAAGACCTAGTTTCCATTGAGTTCCAGCCTTAATCTCAATCCACAAGGGTCTGGAACATAAATGGCAGCGCAGATTAGGATGACCTGATTCAAGAACAAAGATTTTCCTCTCTCCTTCATCAGGTATCTGTTTCCTGGGTATAGAGATAAAGAAACATCACCTCATTTGTTTTTGAGCAACATGGCTATATTTAACCAAAGGCAATTCTTGGAGGAGTGTGAGTAACTTATAGCCCACATTTCCAGAAGCTGGGAAGTAAATGAGATCAAGATTAGCACCACAGTACTAATATTCACCTGCTGATCTTTACTGTGATTGTGAAAATCATCCGTTTTCCTTCTAGCTACTAACCCACCACCCGCACTCAACATCTGCTACTCCTACGTCCTTTTCTTCACCATGTGCTCTCCGGGAACGGTGTTTCTCAACCTTAGAGAACTTACTTCATTTTGTATGTGCATGAATAATTTCTGTCCCCTCAACCAACTTAAACACTTTATGAGATTAGAGGCAAAATCTTTCTAACCCTTAATATTATACCTCATAGATTTAGAATGGTGGTACAAAGCAGCCACTTTAAGAATAAATGGATTAATAGTAGTTAGTAGAGTTGTACAGGACCTGCTACATGCCAGCACTATTATTAAAATTTATGAATATTAAAATTATAATTTCTACAACAGCAAGCTAAACATAATTATTCCCATACTTTGAACAAAAAGTTAAGGAAAATGCACAAGTTTTCTTGGCTAAGAGGAACTGCAGTATGAATCTAAGGAGTCTGAATTTATTGTCCCTGTGCTAATGAACAAAAAACACCATGCAGTGTTGCCTCTCAAATGAATGATGGAATGAATCAAGTTCAGATAAATGGAGAGAAATAAGGGAATTGAACAGAGGAAGGAAGGGAAGAGGGAAGGAAGGGAGGAAGGGAGGAAGGAAGGAAAAGGGAGAGAGAAGGGAGGGAGTAAGGGAGGGAAGGAGGAAGCCAGAATAAATACAGACTTACAGATGCATATGCTATGTGTCTTGTTTACTTTTCTCTTGTTGCTGAGACAAAATACCCAACACCCAAAATGAAGGAAGGAAAGATTTATTTAGCTTACAGTTTGTGGAGGTTTCAGTCCATACTTGGCTGGTTCAGGGGCAGAGTGGTACATGGCAAAGCGCAAGTGTTCATGGCAGCAGAGCACAGCAAAACAACCAGAGCAAAAGGAGAAATGGCTGCAAGCAGCCTCTTTTTCTCCCTTACCTTGTTAACAGCCTACCCGTACCCAGCGGGCATGTAGCTCTCACACAGTCTCCCTGCCCTCCTCCTCAATAGGCTCAGGATGTATACAAAGTAAATACCCTGGCTTCCTGCTGAGTCACTCTGCCAAACCTCTAGACTCCCCAAGTTGACACAACGTATCAACCATAACACTGTGTGATGCAGTCAGGAGTTTTTGAATATCTTGTAGTAAGTGGCCTTTAATTAGATAATCTCTTTAATCAGACATCAGCTGTTGCTCAGTTTACAGGCACATTTCCCAGCTCCAAAGTTGTTGATTCCTCATGCTAGCTTGTAAAGACCAAGTATATGGAAATGTCATTCACCAATATTCAGAAATAAGATGCTCAGAAAATTGAACTAGGCTAGCTCTTCAAGTCACCCACCACTTCATGTATTTTTTTGGTAGATGTGGTTATGACATTGAGCTTTTCAACAAACCAACTGTGAATACAGCAATAACAAAACTCAAGAAAAGGTGGTAGCTTCACCCTGGGAAAGCAATGATTTGAGCATAACTGGGAGCACAGCACCTTTCAAGAACAGAAGGGAATAGGACACTAAGCATGTGAAACAATTTGCTTTCCTAGGTATCCAGATGGGGAATTTCTAGTCACTGGGGTTTGGAAGGCAACTTGAAAATCATTCTATTCAGACCTCTCAGTGGCATCTGGCTGATTCAGAGACTTTATTATTTAAAACTCTTTCTCCTGCACAAAGATCTCCCATTAATGAGTTTATTTATTATTTTAAAGGTTAAGATTTCAAGAGCAGATGTATTCAATACCTTCTGCTCGACTGAACTAAGCTTGATCACATCTGTGCTTCATCAGATATCCTCTGACAAATAAACCACAGTGTCTAGTCATCATCAAAATGTAGGTTGAACTTCCATGTGTGTGAGAACATTTTGCTCAATTTATTATAATTTCTGTGATTTATGCATAACAGGGATGGGAACAGCCTGGTGTAGAGTTCCAAGATTCAGTGTGGGAGGCACTGTGTGTGGACACATCCTGTTATTTGCTAATAGAATTTGTCCACATACCTTCTGCCCAGTCTACCCAATGCTTTGAAATATTTCAACTGCTTTTCACTTCCTATTAAATCCAGTTGGCAGGAATGTCAGCACTAGAACTCAACCATAAGCCAAAGCACAACTCCAGCCAAAAATACAGGTGTCAAAAGCAGTCATTAATGCCACCATAAAGCAAAAATTTCCACAGTAGATTGCCAGCTAGAGAAGTCAGTCACCACAATCAACTCATTTCTAAAGTAAGATATTTCATCTTCAACTGGATATTGCTTTATAATAGTGACTCCCACATAGCAGTTCTTAGCTGTGTGTGATTTTACTTCCCACAGTACACTTGGCAATGTGAAGAAATTTGACTGCCACAATTGAGTGGTGCTACCATCAAATGGATAGCCAAGAATACTGCTATACACCTACATGCAGCAGAAACCTCTGTTCTAGTTTATATCTGGATGGCCCCAATCACCTTCTTATGCTCTTATCTGAGGCTTTGAGAAGGTGGCTGGCTATAGGAGAGCACAAATGACTTGCTAGTAGGGGGGTTTCATCCTGGTCCAAAATTAGGACATCAAGAGTGTGGCCTGGAAGGATATATCTCCCTCCTTTTGTTCTCTGCTTACTGGACACCATGAACAGCTCCTCTCCACGATGGCTTCTTCCCTGGAAGCCAGCCAACTACACACTACAATGTGAGCCAAAAGATATCTCTCCTCTCTTAAGTTGTGGGTATTTTGTCCCACAGATGAGGAAAGTGACTATGACAGCACCTTCTAAATGAAGAATTATCAAGTAAAACATTTTAATAGTACCAATGTTGAAAGGCCTGTGACAGGACATTTCAATCAATAAAATACAGCTGTATGGGAATATTGTTCTTTATCAGCAATTAAGATACAATCTACAGTGACTTCTGGGGAATAAGTAGTTTAAATGCATGCTGACGAATTCAGTGTCATATTTCCATATGGGTGACATGTATGAAGCATTTCTCACTATGTATTTTAATCCAGATAAAAATAAGGTCCAACACTAAATAGAAGAGCAAATGTAGATTCTTAAAAATGTCACTACTTGAAAAGACTTTCCTAGTCCTGCGGCTCCAAACTCCACTTCCTAAAATATCCATTCAGCAAGATGCATGGATATTGCCATGATAAAAAGAATGCCAACTCGAATGCCCTGTTGAAATATTATTTTGAATTGACAGAAATACATTTGTATCTTACAGAAATATTCAGACACCTAAAATATATATTTTTTAAAAATTTTGAGACAGATCATGCTATATTGCTTAAGCTAATCTTGAACTTGTGATCTAAGATGATCCTCCCACCCTAAAGCTAGGACTACCAGGCATGCACCACCATGCCTAGTTTTGGGTACATTTAAAATGCTCACAGGCACCATGGCTCTCCAAGAAGTAAGTAAAGGAAAAAAGCAGAGATTTTATAACATATTAAAGCATGAAATATTTTACTTCTGTAATATCTCTTAATATTGTCTTAAACAAATGATCAAGTCCAACCAGCATGTTTATAGGTTAAGAACAACAAAGTTGAGGTTCTTTCCCAGCATTTCTCATTAGATAGGACAAAATAAGGACCACAAGAAAGACCACTTCACCCAGTTCATTCTCCCGCTGTACAGTGCTTCTTTTCATGGCATTAAAATGTGATAATTACATTATTATACCATAGTATAAACTGCTTGGAATAAATCATTACAGGTGATTGAACACTTTCAAGCCTCTTATATTTTGGAACTCATGTGGCTTTGCATTACTGTTTTCTCTTCCTCCTCCTGCTCCTCCTGTTCCTTATTTTCACCATCTTTTCCTTCATCCTCACCAGTACTGTATCTTGAATATTAACTCAGTCACTAATATTCTCCACTAGGCTCAGGACTTTGTTCTCCACTGTTAAAAACAATCTGTGTCACACTGAAGCCATTCAATCTCTGTTGAATCAATGAATGTCTCATAGAACAAATAAAGCCCATGAAGCACACAGAGGGTAGTTTGAAGGTATAAGTACATATTCTTTCTAAAAACTCCTACACTGATGCCACTTTATAAGTCATTTTTTCCTATATTACTTTATTGCTTTAGTAAGAAATAGTTGCCGTGTCAATTAATAAAGTAAAACAAGTACAGAAAGCAAAAATAATATATTCTTCAGGAAAGTTTCTAATAGAAATTATAGAATAAGTGAAAAAAATCGTGATACTCTTTTTCCCACTCCCTACTTTCTGTAATGTAAGACAAGTAGCTCACAAAGCCAATCTGTACTTACTTTGTAGTTCAGAATTTTGACACACATTTATTTGATTTTACGCAAAATGTCAATGATTTTCCTGGGTACATTTTCTCAGTGGACATACAAGAAGAGACATTATGTTCATCGATGAACTTTTCCTGACAATTTAGTTAAACTAGCCAGAATTAAACACTTCACTGTTTCAAAGCAATTTTATTTTTATTTCTTATGGTAATAGTTAATCACCTTGATTCTTAACTCCTAATTTCCTAAAACAAAATTAGAAAGAATTCAGTAGATAAATAAAGCAGTGAAAGAACATCACTAACACTGAAATCTCATTTGTGACATTATCTAGTAGATTATATTACAGTGAAGATATTTCTTATTTCTTCTCTACCAATAGAGAGTCTGGCAGTAGTTAAAAAATGAGATCAGAATTTATTACAGATAATTATTGTGTGGAAGAATTTCTCACTACTGAGGAATGGTTAACATTAGGATGTGTTACCAATTTAATGACAAAATAAAAAGGCATTATAACTGCAAACAGCTAAAAGTAGCACATAATTAGCACATTTCTAGATCTAGAAAAGTTTTTTATATTTATCATGATTTGGGTCTTATTTCAAGAGGAATAATAGAATACAGGACACATTTTATAAGATCATTTATAATAGTCACCCAAAGAATTGTATATAAGACAGTGCAGTAGGGGCTGGGGATATAGCTCAGTGGAATAAGCGCTTGCCTAGCAAGCGCAGGGTCCTGAGTTCGATCCCCAGTACCGCAAAAAAAAAAAAGACAGTGCAGGAAAACTGTCAACACACTAAAGACCAAAGAATCCAACTGAGGGCCTGGATCCCACAATACTATCCTTCATGAGTCCAGCAAGACCTAGAGCTCATAACAATGCCTCCTAAAAGTCCACTTGGAGGCCTAGAGCCCATAACAATATCTCATGCAGGCCTGTTTCACGCATCTGCTATGGAAAGCCCAAAGGTCAGTGGTGGAATCTAGAAAGTTTGTGCCAGTGGGATGAAGGGTCTGTGCTAGCAGGGTGAGGAATCTGCACTGGAGCCAGGAAGTGATGCTCAAAATAAGAACCAGAGCACCCTGAAAAGTACCACAGCCATCTTCAGCAACAGTATGGTCCTGAGCTGCTCTGATGATAAAGAAATTCAAGTTTCCATCAGGAAAGCCAATATGACAAGCTACTCCAGGAGAGTGAGCAGTGCCCCATCTTCCCCTCTGGGGCCAGGAAGCAATGCTCAAAGTGAGGACCAGAGCTCCCCCAAAGTGAACTGAAGCCATTGCCAGCGCCAACGAGGTACTGAGCTCCTTGGAGAATGAAATCAGCCAAGTTCATCAGGAAAGCCAGCATGATGAGCTCCTCCAAAAAACCAACAACTCCTTACAGTTTCTCTCTGCTTCCACCAGGCTCCTAACAGCTTTTGCCACCTCCCAAGAGCCTAACTTGTTCTTCTCCAGTTCTGCCTCTTATGCTGCTGTCAACAATCCTCATGTGGGCTTCCCACACCCAGCACCATGCTTATTCAGTTCAGCTGTGTATTATAATTTGCCCACCAGTTGTCAATTCACTACAATATTCAATCATTGCAATGTGTATACTAAAATATTAACAGATCTTAAAGCATATAGCAAACCAAGATGAAAATATCCCCACTAAAATACCTGTTCATTGTCCACCATCTATTCAAATAATACAATGCACCAATTATATAGAAACGACCTAATTCAGTGTTGAAGAGGATAAAAGATAAGGGTGCTGCCTTCACAGAGGTCACATATTGACAGAGAGTCTGACATGTTTCAAACAGGAAACTCAGGGTACAAAACTGGGTGAAAAGAAAATGCATTATAGCATTGTGCTTAAAGATAAAATTTCAGAGGAACCAAATGTTCATCAAAAGAAAAATGGCTAAAATAATTTCAATTATTCATAATACAAAATAGCATATCAGCAGAAGGTAGGTAAAAAAAACAAGCACAATACAGAGAGTTTGAATAAATTATACAAGTTGGTAAACAAGTATGACTCCATAAATATTATATATTCATAAGCATTTAACATGTATAGAAACGCTCAGAGCAAAGGCCTGCAAACACATAAATGAAATGATAAGAGTGGTTCCCAAGGGCAAAGTACTGTAACTAAAGAGGCAGTAATAACACTAATAATAAAACTTTAGCTTTACCTGCAAGCTTCAAGTTTAAACGAATAGAAGCCATTAACATATTATTTAGCAAATGTGCATACATAGGAATGTGCTGATGTAGATCCATGTTAGTATCACCAACACTGTAGGGAGGAACAGTGTAGGGAATGTTCAATGAGTAAAATGGTTTCTTCTGAGAAGAGAACATATTTTAGTATAAAAAAATTCAGAGGAGGGCACAAGTAGAAAACAGAAATATAAACTATAACATGCCCTAGTATACAAAAATTAATGGAAAATTGTGGCTAAGGTTTTGGGAGGAGGGAGTAAAGAGTATTAAGGTGTAGACAGGGTTTCTTGTTTGAACAGTGAAATTAACTGTCCCACTCAAACTGTGATGGTGAATACACGGCATTGTGTATTTTCCAAATCTCCTAAAGATGTACAGCACAGTAAATCCTACTGTAATTTGTGTACTTTAATTCGTGATAATGTATTAATGCTGGCACATCAATTGCAACTGATTTATTGGTGTAAAAAATTAATGATAGAGAAACTATGCACTTGGGAAGGAAGGAGGGTGTGCGAAATCTCATACATGTTTGATTATTGTAGACCTGAAGCTACTCTAACAATAGCACCTACATTAATTTTTAAAATATGGTAATAGAAGAATTCCTGAAAGTCAATAAAAACATAAATCAAACAATATCACACATTTGGTGAAGGATTAAACTAGTGGTTATATTCCATAAATATGACATAAGTTTACACACAGAGAGTTCTGCTGTGCCTGCTACATAAAACTATTTACTGTTACGATTGTCATATTCATCTATTTTATTTTTGCTCCCTTTATAATTTTTCATATGCCTTAAAGGAGAAGTAGGATTAGTTCAGGAATATAAAGAACAAAAAAACATTCCAAGCAGAGAGAACAACTCAATCAATAGCACCAATTGTATGAGCAAGAGCCTTTGCTGGGGTTGTAATAGAACATGCCATGGCTGGAGTGCAAACCCACGTCAGACAAATGGAGATGAAACTGGAATACTAAATAGGGTCAGGCTTCAAGTGTCCTGAATTAGCATTCAGGGCATGAGTTATGAGAATCGTGGTGGCTTTCAGTATGGTAAGAATATTTCTGTGCCTCGTGGAGAGGGATAGGAATGAGAAGAGGTTCAAGAGAGGCTCAAGTGTAACAGTGTGAGAATCATAATGAGTATATTCCACTTTCTGGCTCTGATACTTTACAGGTTGTATATAACCTCAGAGCATACTTTTGGTGGTTTTCAAGCCCAATGTCTTTAATAAATAATAATAATAATAATAATAACAATTTAATATTTTAACAGGTTGGTTGATAGTATTAAATGGGAAGAGGTGTATAGCTCTATAGTAATCTCTGGAGAATTCCTGCTAGGATGCCTCGCAGATATCATAACCTATGGATGCTCTCATCTCAAGTTAAAAACTGTGCAGCATTTGCATTGTACCTATCGCTTCCTCCCACACTCTTTTAGTCATCTGTAGATTACTTATAACTTCCTGCACACAGTAAATCTAATTAAATAATTGTTATACTGCATTGCTTAGAGACAGCAATGACAACAATGGTGTTTTTAGTATAGAAGCGACTTTTTTTTTTTTTTTTCTGAAAATTTCCCCTTGTGGTTGATTCAGTCTGTGGAGGTCAAAAGAGGATACAGAAAGCTTCAGGAGTGACTCTGATAAAATATCTCCCAGGCAGCATGCACGAATACACACACAGTAGATGTTCTGAAAATATAATCATTTTGGTTAAAATACTCAATAAAACTGTTGTTGCATTCAAACCTCAGAATAGATGGAGAATAGCTGAGGACGTATTTAAGAGAACTAAGCAGGCCATAGGGAAAAGACAGGGAGAGTGATGGAGTTTGAGTTCTCGGAAGAACCGTGATGCTCGTGACAAAGATCAAAAGCAAAGGGAGACGAGAAATCCGAGCAAAGAGCTGGACCACGAACAAGAGGACCTGAAGACACTCGTTCCAAACCCAAGTGGAACTGAGGAGTAGTGAATCGTGTGAAAGGAAAAAATACTTTGGGACACAGAGACAAGAGTGACATATGAAGTCAAGACATTCGCAACCGATTCACATAGGACGTTTGTATCCCAGGTGCAATGAGAACATGCAGAGTCACGTCCAAGCAGAGGCTGTAGAGGAGCAGAGTAGATACCGCTCAAAACCCCGAGTCATTGGGGAGTGGGCAGGAAGGAAGAGCTGGCTCCAGAAGGGTCCCGGAGTACTTTGTCTGAAAAGCCTTGTGTTCCAATTGCACTACTTATTTCTGTATGTCCTATCACACATCACTCCCTGACACCCTTGCAATCCTTACAGGCATCCTATGAGAATGATCACAGCCTACTCATTCATAAGATTCATAAACTGCTGCATAATAGTGTCCCAAATACCCCTTCAATTCCAGGATTTTCTATTAGAATGAGAGAGGGAAGAAAAGGTCATTAAGAATTTTCTGAACTATTGTACTGAACTCATTACATAGATATTTAAGACCTACAAATGATAGTTTCTGAATACTATATTTGCTCCAAACATATTTAGTAGTTGCAATTTGCCTTGTTTACAATGAATTTTTCCTATAATTTGAAACTTTCTCCTTTGTGAGACATCTTTAAAAAACATGAGTCTGAAAAGCTAACATATTTGTTAAGAAATATTTTGTTTTATAGATAGGAGTCACACCAGGAATATGCTAGGGATAAAAGTTTCTATTATAATATGCTGTATTTAGAAAGATTGTGAAGAGCTGTTAAGAGTAATGACATACTGAGAGAAAAAATAAAATGACCCTAAAGTGAATATTTCTATATTTTGGTAATATCTCCATTTCCTATAAAAATTGGCCTTTTAAAGTTAGCTGTTACTTTTCACACTATTCTTTCAATGACCATGTCATTGGACAATACCTAAATTTTTCCTGATCATTTCAAAATAATCACTTCTACATTAAGTTTGCTCTCTGGTATATTGCATTATTATTTGTTTTATTTGATCCATAATATTTAACTACACTTACAGAAAGGATAGATTGAATTACAAGCATATAAACTTTACCTTGCTCTTGTCCAATTATTATTCTACTAATTATAAAAGATACCGTGTTCATGGCAAGGGGAAGGATTGCCAATGTATACGTGTTACAGTATCTTCTAGGAACTGTAAAGTTAAATGATTTGCTTTTTGCCCTACACCACTTCCTGGTTTCCCCATTAGACTCAAACGTGTCATATGACTTTATTCATCGACTAATTAATATCATGTTCTGCAACAAATCTCTGACAGTGGTGAGAATAAAAGCCCAATTTAGAATACAAAAACAATGAACTAGGTGGCCATGGCCAGGGACTTTATTAAAAAGTCAGTGTCAGCTCATTACAATTCCTGGAAGGTTGCTCCAGGGATCAATGGCTACTAATTCTGTTTGGATTTTTCCCATTAATCACGCAAATGTTCACAAGTATGATTGTCATTCCAAGAAAAGACTTCAGAAGGTAGCAAAGAACTGAAAGAATTAATGACTGTAAATGCTTACCAGTGTTTGGCACATAAGCAATGTTCACAAAGCCTAGTTTATGATAATAGTAGTATAATACTACCAACTTTGATATGCACCCTGGTTGAAATTCAGACTCTCCAGTATTAAAATTTTAAAAATCGCAAATATGGTATATCTGAAATGCAAATATCTGAGAGTGCTACAGAAAAATCATTATTTCAGCTTCTACATATGAAACATGCCTAATAGCTGCTGAACAAGAACATGAACTCTTCAGAACCTGAAGCTGTGTAAGATATAACGGAGGAAGAATGGAAAACGTCACTGCAGGGATTGCCCCTTTGCTGTCCTTTGAGTTATAACCATTCTAAGCTGCACAAATTTGAGTACGATGAGTCCAAATAACATACTCAGAGACAAACAAAGTCTACACTTTTCCAGGCTTGAAGACTCACAGAATTCAGGGCATCCCCATAACCTTCAAAAATCATAAAACAAAACCAGAGAAAATGCAAAGTTGTAATTTACTTTCACTCTGCTTTCCCAATGGATTAGATAAAGGAAAGCAAGTATGGAGGAAGGTAAGTGCAGTATTTTTCTAATTGAATTCAGCTCTTCTATTTTAAATGTTGTTCTGCACTTAAATATGCTAGTGTTAAACCCTGGATTCCTCCACATTTTCATAGTGGTGAGGACAGATGTGACAATGGCATCATTAAGGGAACCTGACTTTGTAACTTACTTGTGAGAAAGGGTATGTTCTTTGTTGTCCCTTCACTAATTTGCCCTGGCAATTTAAATTTTTATGCCCCCTATATTAGAATTTTTCCTTTCTGTTTTCCAACTGTAATTAGTAATGAACTTGTACATTATCTTGGGGAAAATTCTGTTATGATTTTATTTCTAAATAGTACTCACAGATATGCTAAGTGAGGTTTTTAGTTAATGTCTCTATTAAGTAATTTTACCTTGAAGTTTGAAATAGTTTGCTATTATATATTTTTTAAATAATCTCATGACCACATTACAGCCATTAATATGCCTAGCTGTTATGATTTATTCATATACAATGTCTATCGCAAATGAGTTATGCCAAAGTAACCTAGTCCCTAACTCAATATTAGATTGTAGACCCAATTCTGTTACTACTAATCACCTTCATTTAAAAATGACTCTGAAATTCCTACTTGTTCAGCATTATGTGAGTAACTCAAGATTATTTTCTCTGTTATACACAAAATAATATTGAATCAAATTTGAGTTTATAAGCTTTTAATATTCATGTTATTAACCTCCATGTAAAAATTTCATAATGACAAAAGGCAGTGATTTTTAAACCTGTTTAGCAGCAGAAATCCCCCCTCTACTTTTAACATAAAATCCTACATAGCTTATTTTTTAAGTGTTTTAATTTGCTTTCCAGGAGCAAGGGTTGAACCCGGGGCCTTCACACCGAGCACCACCCCTAAACCATCCTCTGCTTTGTTTTGTTTCATCCGTTCATTTTGAGGCAGGATCTCACTGAATCACTCGGTTGCCCAGGTTGCGCTTGAATTTGGGGTCTTCCTCCCTCCACCTCCTTGAGTGCTAAGACTACAGGCCTGCACCCCAGGCCCAGTTTTCTATTTTATTTGTAACTGACACACAATAGAGGGGAAGCTTCTTGCTTTTATTCTGGACAATGAGTTTTTCATTATCATACCAAAAGCACAGCCAACAAAACAAACATAAACAAATTGGATGACATCAAACCAAAAAGCACAGAAAATAACATAATAGAGTGGAGCGACAACCTACACGACAGAAAGTATCTCAAAACCATATCTAGTAAGTCGTTAGTATTCAAAATATAAAAGAAATTTAAATAATTCCTCAACAAAAATATTAAAACTATACATTTTTATTTTTTAAAGAACTATTTTAGGTAGGATCAGTATTCTTCTTGGTTGCAGCCGGTGAACAGACACCCTGGTCTCTATCCTGTGTTCTACTTAATCACTGCAATTCTCCCTTCTCCACCAAAAAGCTACGAAAGAGATTTCTTCTAGCTTCCAATAAGACAGTTAACTACAAACCAATGTGAACACTGAAGTCTTTGGTGCAATATCACGTGTTCAACAAATGTATCTGGATAAGAATTACGGGAGAAATCTCTGGAGTGCACTTAGTTTTAAAAAATGTTTTTGGAAATAATAGGAAAAGTGAACCCTTCTAAGGCTTTATTTATCAAGGCTTCCATTGCAGAATATAATATCATTAGTAGGTGATTCCAAAAGCACATGGGCAATTCACATCCATGTGACAGTAATCAGTTTAGTGGATTATTCAAATATATCCTCACCGTAGATCTATGCCATTCTGAATAATTTTTCAATATCAAAAGCTTCCTGTACTTTTATATTTCTTCATATCCTCCAGCTTATAAAAATAATTTGATCTAAGCCTTAAGTAGCAAGGAAAGACAGGAAACTCTTACTTTGTGATGATTTCTTAGTTATCAGAGTTCATTCTCTCTCTCTCTCTCTCTCTCTCTCTCTCTGCTACCCCCACCCCCACTTCCCTGCCTTTCTATCCTGCTCCCCATTCACCTTACTTGGAAGAGGGACTGAGTTAGGGGAAGTGTAAACTACTACTATGTCAACTACAACATGTACTTTAAAGTTTTCAAAAGGGTTGTTTCTACATAGCTTCGCAATCCAGGATGCCATCTGTGCATTTCTGTAGAAACTGGTAAGTAGTACAGATTTAAGATGCTAGACATTTCCATGGAAGAGTTCTTTAATCTTTTTATTTATTATGAATAAATTCGTTTAGGCTTTCCTTTTTTTAGAATCTCAACTTTCATAAATACTTTACCGTCTTTCAAATCTCTTACTTTTAACACACTGTCCTAGATATGACTAAATGATTCTAAAACTAATATTGTCTTATATAAGATACATTCAATCCATTTTAAAGTTATAGTTTGTTTAATATTTTGCTAAAATATCCTTATTTTTCTATTAAATCTCTTTGTACCTTTGTCAGAAAACATAGGACTGTATGTCTGTGAATTTATTTCAGGGATCTCTATTCTTTACCATTGATTTATGTCCATTCTTTAAGCAATACAACACAGTCATGAATTTTGTGGCTTTATTAAATTCTTAAATCAACTATCATGCATTAAGACTGAAGGCCTATAAACCTCAATTAGAGTTAAAATATTCCCATGTACCACTATAATTGAAAAAAATGTGACTTACTGTTACTCATATAAATTTCAGGATTACAGTATTTGACTGCTCTAGTCTTTTTATATTTTTATTGGACCAGCTTGTAAATGCCTATCCAAAAGAATCAAAATATCTGCTGAGATTTTTATTGGAATTGTATTGGCTCTATTGAGCAAACTGGAGAGAAATGATATCTTAATGATACTGAGGCTTCTAGTTCACGAACATAAGGCATTTCTGCATCTGTTTAGGCCTGGTTGAGGTGTTTTGTTACTGGTTTGTGGTTTTACAATATGGATAATATACATGTGTTATTTAATACTTTGGTACTCATTTCACCTTTTCTTTCTCTTTCTTTCTCTCTCTCTCTCTCTCTCTCTCTCTCTCTCTCTCTCTCTCTCTCTCTCTCTCTCTCTCTCTCTCTTTCTCTTTCTCTCTCTCTCTCTCTTTCTTTCTTTCCTAACTAGAGACAGGTATAAATTTACTCTATTCTCTGAGGCATATTTCTTTATATTTTACTTTGTAAATATTTTAGTCTTTTTATTGCTACATATTTATACTAAACCATGGCCCCGTGCTTTGGGGGTGTTGGCACATGCATACAGTGTGTCTTTATTATCTCCGCCCCTTCCTGTCCCTTCCCCTGCTTTCCATATACAAAAGATCTATTGCATAATTTCTTATTATCTAACTTTTACTTTGCTCTTGACTTAAATTTTGTGTTTTTTACATAAAGGAAACGATATGATATTGAAGTTTGTCTGGTTTATTTCATGTAACATTATCGTCTCAATGTGCTTCCATTTTCCTACAGATAAACCAAACTTACCCTTCTTAATGGCAGAGTAGTACTGAACCACCATTCCCCTCGCAGGGATTGCCCTAAAAGTGTTAAAGACATCATATTACAGTGATATTTGCCTGCCCATGTTTACAGCACACAATGCACAATGGCTAAATCCCAGAAGTAGCCTATATGTTCACCCACAGATGAATGGATTTTTTTTAAAATGTGGTATTTAGACACAATTCAGTACTATTCTGCCATTAAGAAGGGTAAGTTTGATTTTGTGTTGATTTCTTGTCTGGTTGATCTTTCTAATTTTGACCACAGAGTATCAAGGTCCCCCACTGTACTTGTGTCATTATGAATATGATTCTTTATGTCCAGAATTGTTAGTTTTATGAAGTTGGGTGTGCTAGCATTTGTGCGTATGTTTATAATTCTTGTCTTCCTAACAGCATTTCCCTTTAACAAATATGTGACCTTGTGTGTCTCAACTGATCAGCTTTGGCTTCAGATCTACTTTGCATGTAACTAGGATACCTGCTCCTGCTTTTTGCCAGATTCTTGTCATATGGAATATTGTTTCCCTTCCTTTGATTTGTTAATCTGTGCATTTCTTTGGGGACTAAATGTATTCCTTGTGTACCTCACATCCTTGGTTTCCATTTCTTGATCCATCCCACCAATCTACATCTTTTGTTTTATGAACTGAGACCACTTACAATAAGAGTCATTACCGAAAGGTATTGAATAGTACCTGTTGTTTCATTACTTTACTGTAGCTGCAGAGTGAGGCAAAAGATTCTGTTCAGAAGTAAAAGGAGTTTTTGTAGAACTTGATAAAGATAAAGAAAAAATAGTGCAATAAGAAATAAAAAATGAAAAAAGAGACAAAAAAGAAATAATATAATGGGTGAGTAAAAAATAGAAAAAATTTTAAAGGAAAAAGAAAAAAGAGAAATGAGAAAGAAAGAAAAAAAAACAGAAAAAAAATGAGTCCAAAAATAGAAAAAAGTTCTGTATTTTTGAATCAGTGGTTTCCTTCTAGGATCTGTGGTTTTCTCCACCTAGTCTTACAGCCAGTGGATTTGTGACGCGCCTCCCCATTTCAGAGGCCTCTCTGCTCAGAGTATCAGTATGCTTACTCACATTAGTGGATTGGGGCCAGGGGCAGTTGGATCTCAGATCTGCATTGAATACATGCAGCAGGGCAAGGATCCAAGTACTAACTCCTGGAGGGCACTTTCAAATTCAGCTCTTTCGGATCACAACTCTAGCCAGGCCTGACTTCTCCCTGGGAGGGTGGGGCAGGGTCCATGTTCTTTCCAGCGCGAGCTTAAACTTCTTAGGGGATCTCTTTGAATTTGTTTTCTCTCTGTGGCTGTGTCCCATGGCGGTCAGTCTCCCACTCACTTAAGAGGGTGACACTAGGAGCCTTAAAGTGAATTTTTTTAGGTGATTCTGAGTCCCAGGTGTAAATAATCAATTCTTTCCTGAAATGGCACCTGATGAAGCATTCTCTGGCGATCTGCTGGGCTTTTGTACTTGAATTCCTCTTTGGCCTTTGCCTGTCACGTGGATAGAGGGGTGGAGTCTCCTCAGAGCAAATTCCCAAAGGGGTTTTTAGAGTTTTCAGAAGCCCTGTGCTCTGTCGTTGTTTTCTCCGCCTGATCTCCCAGCCTTAGAAACTTCGTTGGATTTGGGGGAACAAGTCCCCCCCCCGCCCCAAGAGCTGGGAACCAAGGAGAAGGTCCAGATTGCCTCCATCTTTCCTCTGCGCTGTGATTTCTCTTTCCAACTTCTCTGTGCCTTCTATTTTTTTCTCTCAGCACTGTCCCAATTCCCAGTGACCTTCTAGTTTTGGTTCACCAAGGTGTTATTTTCCAGGAAGTGGATTCCAGATCTCAGAGAGGATGACTTTTGCCTCAGATCACCACTCCAGCATTTTCAGCCTCCAGCTATATTTATTTTTAAATGTTGTATTTCAATAATTTGTTCCTGGCATATGGAATTACAACTAAAGTATGTTGAAAATTCAATAGTTGTGTGTTTTTAAAATTTCTAATTTCATTCCATTATGGGTTAAGAACATATCAGGTGACATTAGATTCTCTTAAATTTGTTGTAGTTTGCTTGATGATGCAGATCTGGCTGACTTTTGTCAAATTCCATATGTACTTGAGAAGACAGTTCATTGTGTCTCTCGCCCAGGTCTAACACACAATGACACTTCAGTAAGCTCTTCTCAGTTTTTTGTATGGAAGTCTGGTGGGCTTTCTGAAGGAATATCTTGTAAGAAAGTTTGCATTTTGCTAACTTCTGCAGCCTGAACTCCATTCCTATCTTCAGCCTTGAATGTATGACAAACTTCTGGAAATCTCTTTTAATTACCAAGTTGTATCATATTAGGTGAGCAAGTAGACAAATCTATATCCTTTACCTCTACTTAGACCTTCAGTCAGGTGAGGTTTCTGTAAATTGACTGAAAATGTCACGAATTTAAAGTTAGTTCATTTTTTTTATTCAATGTGGAAATGACGCTTCTTCCAGTTCTCTAAATACCGTAGTAGAAAGTCTTGCGATTAACTTAAACTCATTGTCTAAAATATAGAGCAAGTCCTTTGCTGCCTATCCATACAATATAATTTGTTACTCAATATTTTTGATAAAATAAAACCCACAGAACTTTCAGTGTTTACAAATACATGAAATATTGCCATAGAAAACACATTATGTGTGTGTAGCTTTTACAAAACAAAACAAAATTACAGTCACAAAGGGAATGGAATGTAAATCATTATACACTTCATTAATAATTAAAGCCAATCTACGATCTGTCATGTTTTTAAGTACACGACAAAAATTTTATTATGTGAATGAAAGAAAAATAAAATCAAAGAACACATCTTTTAGTACAATGTGATTGTTGAATGATGAAGAAATACAGCTACGGATGCTGAACCTGAGTGAAAAAACAGAACAAAAAGTTGCTTACTTTTGTTTATGATTTGACATCTGGAGCAGCAAGCCTCAGGGAGATCACCAAGTCACAATTTAAAAACAGTTGCCCCATGCTTTTGGCTTTATATTTATGATATTGACTGCAAGGTATTATAAGACATTTATTAGCACAGAACAGATTTTTGGAATGAGGCAGATTGGGCTATGATCACTACTTTCATCTCCATCAAGTAACCAAAGGCTGATAATACTGAAATGTAGACATCTCAAGAAAAATAGATTTATATTAAAATTATCTTGGTTACTTTTCTCTCGTTGCTGAGACAAAATACCCAATGCCCAAAATGAAGGAAGGAAAGGTTTATTTAGCTTACAGTTTGTGGAGGTTTCAGTCCATACTTGGCTGGCTCAGAGGAACAGTGGCACATGGCAGAGGGCAAACGTTCATGGCGGCAGAGCACAGCAAAAACAACCAGCAAAAGGGAGGAATGGCGGCAAGCAGCCTCTTCCTCTCCCTTACATTGTAAACAGGCTACCCCTGCACAGGGGGCATGTAGCTCTCACACAATCTCCATGCCCAGCTCAGGATGTGTACAAAGTAAGCATCTTGGCTTCCTGCTGAGTCACTCCGCCAAACCTCTAGACTCCCCAAGTTGAAGCAATGTATCAACCATAATAACAATATTTCTCAATTGTTTCCAAATATTAACAAAATTATCTCTAACAGCTGATACATACTCAGAACAGAAACAATCCACTGGATCACAGACTAGAAATTAATATACCTAAATATGGAAGTCTACTAATACCTTTCTTTTGACATGATATCATTGCTTAGTGGGAAAAATGACATTGTAAGCTAGATACAACCGAGTTCTAATCTCACCTATGCACTTATCAGAGAGGCAGATTTTATGACTCATGGGACAAATATGATCTACACATTCTGCACCTATAAAACAATAATTGAAAATATATTTCCGTTGCAACAATGACAAATAATGCATGAAAAACTCCTAAGATTTTATTACCTATCATCACCCTCACTTTCCATGTCATACAGCTTGAAAATATCAGACTGAGATTCAATCACAAATCTAGTTACAAATCTTTGCACTTATCAAGATAAAATGTCCTACTAAATCATAATAGATTTCAACATTCAAAACAAAAGCTTTTCTATTATGGTAGCACAATAATGCCCTGAGGTTTTAAAAGTAACTTCTAAACTTCATTTTATTACCATTTTTGTCTTTCCAAACTAATTAGGTAAATACAAATAAATTTGATTTTAGCTATACTCATCCTATTATCCAGTATTGAATTAAACAATTAGATGTTATTTGATATTCCAAGTATAGATATTCCTAGTTCTTCATACCATTTGAGCCCTTTGGTTATTTTGATAATTTATTATCTACTGTTTTCTTGATGATTTGCCCTTCTGGTGTACTCATGAATAGCTTAGGGATTTCTTTTAAAAATTAATTTATCCCGTAAGTAATGAAATCTGCTGATTCCAGTCATAATTGATCTGAGTCACTGAGTATTAATTACTTAATCACCTTGAGTCTATGAGAAGCGTCACAGTAAGAAAGTTCTGAGAAAGCCCTTCCTATTTTTCTGAGTGGACGTAGGTCTCTAATTTAACCTGTCTGAAATAATAAAATATAATACAATGCCAAAAAACACTTCAGCAATATGGTACAAGTGCCTATAACAAAGAAACTCCAATGTTTCAACACTGTAATGCAGTAAAAGTTTCTCATGTAAGAGAAGATCCTGTAGGCACCAGCTTTCCCGCCTGTGGCAGTTCATCTATCTAAGACTCCTTCAGTCCTAAGTGTTCCTGAGTACTTAGGACTCCTCATGCAGTCACTGGGAAGAGCAAGGGAACGTGAAGTAGCAGCGCTCATTTCTGAACACTTGGCCCAGAAGCAGTACATGCAGTTTCTACTCTCGTTTGTTTGAGGCTCACTGCCACAGAGCTGCACCTAGACTCAAGGAAGCCCAGACAGCACGGTCCTCTTTTGTACGTTCACATCCAGCCACAACTATGCACTGTGCACTTTGGCAAATAAGCAGTGGCAGACAGCATGCTTGGTTCCCTGACTCCTATGACTGATGAGGAAGACACAGGTCACACACGTAAGGCATGTAGCCCATCAAGTGCCTCAGCGTGACCAATCAGTAAGTGATAGCTGCTATTTAGGGACAGCAATTGACTTTTACCCTACAAATCCTGTGTCCCAGAATAAGTTCTATGCAAACTGGAATGATTTGCCTAGGTTTGTCCTAGTTTTAAAATGAAAAGTCTTTCACCCTGGAAAAGCCCTCAGTTTAAAGCAAAGTAGCACAATTAGTCAACATACTACTGATATTAGCACTATTAAAATAGTATCGTTGTGTTGTATAAAAGGGCACACTTTTAATAAAGTGCACTCAGCAAGTATATCTATGTATATAAAATAATAACAGTTTTGGTGGTATGAATAACCGATAGTACAGAAAAACATTCTGTGAACTCACCAAACATTTTGAAAATAATTGGCTGCAGATGACCCAAGGAGATATTTGAGATGTTCACGAGAAGGGTAGCTGTCTTAAAACGCACAGAGCAGGAATGTGCAAGTGTTGTAGTGCATTCTGAGTAGTCCCAGGAAGCTGAACAGAAACCCGTGTGTGGAAGCTATGAAAGGTAATTGACAATGCAATGTGAATAGTTTTTTTTAAAAAAATACACCTATTTAATCAGAAAACAGATTGAAGTGACTGTCCACAGAGTGGATATAAAAAGCAAAGCACAGTATCTACTCTCTAAAAGTCTTTCATTATATTGAAAGTGCTTTAAATATTGTATTACTCTTGCTCCCTTACAGGAAAATTTTAATCATATGCCCATCAGTATGCTGCATAATCCACATGAAATTAAATGTTCTGATTGGCCAGAGGTGATACTTCCTCACCTCTAAGGATTGAGAGTCAGAACAGATTTAAACTCATCTCAACTAGTCAGAACAAGTTGGACTAAATGTGGCAGACAAATCTTTCTCCACAAATAAATCAAGAAGAACGACAAGTAGATTTCAGGCAGACATTCATCACACACACACACACACACACACACACACACAATCAATTTGCTATTATATATAATTTGGTCTGCATAATGAGATAATTATATTTTAGGAGCAGTTTTCAAAATTAATACCAATCTATCCCTTTGAATTATTACAGATCCAGAATTTGATGATTGACCTTCCATTATTAGTAGCATTATGGTAAGGATGCTTGTCAGACAATATTTAGTTCAATATTTAGTTCTGATACAAATCTATTATCAGATAATTAGATAAATTTAAAAAATACAACCAGTGCTAGCCAACATCCTGCACAATTATGTTTCTCCTGGTGAATTTCCTATTGCATTGAATTTTCCCTCTTGTGGATCATTATGCTTCAAATATTAGATTAACACAGGTTTCATGCAATTTATTTTTATCCTAAGAGTCTATGTTTTCTGTCCTTTAAAACAGGTATGCTTTTAGAAAGCTAGTTGTCTGCTACATTACAAATTCTACTAAATTGTAAATTTCAAATTAGAGTTCATGAAATTAAACATAGATAGATTTTTAATCTTTTAAAATCATGCTGATAATATGATTATTAGAATGCACTTAAGCTGAGGGCTATAACATATAAATCATTCTACAGAAATTAAAATATAGATTGAATGTTTATTTCTTCTATCTGGGTGTCCTCAACTTATTACACAACTCTTGTACTTAAGTGAATTTGAAAAAAATGATGATACAGTTACAGTTGCTAATATTTTGGAAAGTTTCATAATGATTTTCAAAAACCAATACATTAAGTAAAGCTATATAAAATTATCTTCACTGCAGGTAAGATGTCACCAACTATTAGACATTTTATACAGTGAAAGGCACAGGTTGGAAAAAAAACTTGCAATTTACTATTATTTACTTATATAGAGATAAATTTAAAATATAAAAAATGGCAACATATATACTTGATTATTACATATCAAATATGTATGTAATGACATAATTTTAATAACATTTACAATGATACGAGGACATGCAGAAGTTAATTTTACATATTTTCAGTGCTTACTAAATAGAAACTTTCCTTAGATAATGTGTAAAAGGAAACTTTCCTGATGCCTAAACGTCACCTTGAAAATGTGGAACGATTCTACTACAGCTTTCCCCAGGCAGTTCGTTCTTCACCAGTACTATGAGATAGTTTAATAATTTGAGGTTTTTTAAAAACCGTTTAAGAAATGGAGAGTTGCAGAGCTCACATGAAGTTATGCCAATCTGAGACAATCCTCATTTGTAACTGCAAATATCCATTCATAATTCCACAAAGATAGCACTATTCTCTTTCTTTCTCTTACTCATTTATTCTTCTTTCTGGCTTTTGGAAATATCCAGTTATCTATCTCCAAGAACACAATACTTTGAATATTATGCCTCTGTTATTACCATATCGACATTACGATACATTGGCTGTACATTCTATTGAACAGAAATGGCCTTATTTTTCATCTTTATATAAGAATCTTAATATGCACATGGTAAATTGAATTACATAGCTTAAAGCAAACTATGAGGCAAAGACAACATTGTAAGTAATTTTAAAACATGTTAAATTAAGTCAAAAATGGAAATTCTGAGATGCCTCCATTTTTATGGTAGAAAAAGCATTTTTATAGGAATATGATCATATTTCTGCATGAATCACCTACTAAATTAATTTGCTATGAGTCATCTTTCAGGTAAATGCCGTTAGGATTTAAATCTGCTTGGTTTGAAGCTTACATGAAAGAAATATATTCCCTTGGTATTTGAACTGTGGGTCTTTTCTGTTGTTGTTTCTGACAAAGTTATTAAATGCGTGTGGTTAAAATTTTCTAACACTGTGGAAGGGCTAATAGTAAAAACTAATGATTTCTTTCTGTAGGTTCTGCACCCACTGCATTCTCATTCAGAATCAAATACAAACTGATTCTTTTTGGTTTTAGGTTCTTCCTGTGGCTGCACATGGCTAAATTGTATGCATATGCACTATAATTGTGCCTACATATATACAAATAGCATCACAAATAGTCTTTCTTCCATAATAATGACAGGCCTACTTTGCATATTTCAACACCAATTCCACCTTCCTTCTCAAAATATTAATGATGTCACTTCCCAATTTTTTTCTGGAAGTTTAAACATCCCTGATCACTTAGCTAAATGACAGTGAAGAGAACACAGAAGCTGCATTAGGAAGTTATTCATGGCAGCAGAGAACATAAACTCTTGAATCAAAATGCTGGGATTAAAATAAGTGATAGTAAATAGTAAAACAGTAGCAGTTACCTGGGAAATAAGTTTTCCTGAAGCCTTGGTTTCCTAATTTACAAAATATGGATAATAATGATACTCTCTATGGGGTTATTGTGAGTGTTAACCTATATGGGATCTGTAAGTGACGCGAGTGAGATAAAATATTGAACTGATGCAAGAGAAAGTGCCTGTAACTCCATGAAAATGTTGTAATAAAATCAAAGACTATCCACAGCTGTGTATGTAAAGAAAACAAGTATTAAAACAGCAAATGACATTTACTTTAAGATGGTATTTTCTACTCAGTTGTAATATATGAAATATCAAGTAGGTGGGAATAAATGTTATACCTCTAAATTGCTAAAATTATGATGCTGATTTTTCCTCACTGGACATTAATGTCACATAACTTAATTGTGCCCTAAAACTATTTTCTAATCCCATTACTTCACTTCAGTAAGGGCTTTTCATGAAACGATTTTTCCAACACCTACAGATGTATTATGTTTTCTGTATTCAGATATTATGTTAGAAATAAGTCAACTGGTGAGTACTGAGGGGGTGGACCACTCAGCGGGCAAGAAAGAAAAACCTCTTGGGGAAACTGGATGGTTCGTTTTCTAAACGTCACAGCCATCACTTGGTGATCATGAGAAATGTGGTGTGAAGGAAAACGTATGGGTGTGCATGCCCTGAAAGTTGAGCTCGGTGCCCTCCTGTCACAGCTGTCCCCAGTTTCTGTCACACGTAGAATCTGAGCTTTATTTCTTCATTTATAGATTATGTTCAACTTCTCCAACAACTTGAAGAATCTAAGGTTTTGTGTACATGAATTAAAGAGATGCTTTTGTGGCATCTTTGATAAAATATACAAATCAGGAATGTGTTTTCATATTTTAGGAATTTCATCTGGTGTGATCTGAATTACCTTAATATATAACTCCATGTATGTAAAAATTACCCAGTTCTCTGCTGTACATCAAGTTCTCTAAGATGAACTTTTAAAAGGAGCATAAGAAGAAAATGGTAGAAGCCTTACTAGATGGATACCCAGGAAAAATGGGATGTTGTTCCTGTAGTTTTTTAATTAGTATAGAAATGATTATGTTAATTGAATAAACCTGTGGTAAGTTTCAGAAGGTCCTTATATCATCTTTACAAAAGAATACCTTCCAGAGTTGTGTTCAGTTCAACCACATTAGAATTAAATATGCTTTATGAGATATTAACAGTGATGCTGTTCAAGTTTATCATGAATATCTAAAAAGACATCTTGGTGTAATTTCAGTCCGCCTGAATGCATTAGGCATAGCGTAGAGTTAAAAAATCATAAACTATGCTAATTAGAAAAATACTTTTAAGTGTCAAATATTTTCAAGTCCTAGGGGTATTTATATGTGGATAGAAATTTTCGTCTGACATGATATTACTAAAAAAGGTAGTATTTGCATGTTACTGATAATTAAAGTATAATTAAATGAAGTGTTAAAGTTTGGTTAAGGCCTGATTAGTTCAATCACTGGATGCTATTTCTTATGACAGGATGTTGGCTTTGAGCTTATGTGATTGTGTGTGTGTGTGTGTGTGTGCGCGCGCGCGTGTGTGTGTGTGTGTTGCTGGGGATATAGCTCAAGGTCTCATGCGCAGTAGGTAAGCACCCTACACCTGAGCCATATCCTCTTTCTTTTGTGAGAATCTACAGTCCTTCTGCTTCACATGTGGCCAGATCTCATGGGAGCACCACGGTACTCAGCGTCAGTACTGCCTTTGTAAGGGCTTCCCTCAGCGCCCTGTCATTTCCCCTCATCTCCCCCTTTGCACTTTTTCAAAGCATTATAGTATGAACTAGAACTGTTCTTTCTTTCTTTCTCTGTTCTCTCCCACATGAGAGCAAGTGCCATAAATGAGGAGACTGGATCAGCATTCTTCTTTCGTTCACACCTACCATTTAGCCCAAAGCCAAACAGGCAGTGTGATCTTACTCCGTGCTGTTAAAAGAAAGCAAGATCAAGTCGCAGATTTACCCTATTGGGATCCCACTCTTTTGGTCTCTTCTGACCTAAAGGAGCTTAGAAAATCCTCTTCCACTTCTGCATAGAATTTGTGTAAAAACAGAGATTATATTAGCTCAGGAAATACAATTCAAATCTCAATTGCTTAATAGAAAAAAGTTTATGTTTTATTTATATAATATTCATAATTGATCCTCTGGTGGGTGGCTTTTCTGTGTGTTGCTGAAACATTAGAGAACCTTTCAAAATTTATTTTCCTCACCTGTAAAGTGGCAATCACAGAACCTCCTCAAAGGTAGTTTGCTTGATGTTACTATAGACATATAAATTGGCATTCAGGAACCATTATTATTCTTTGTGTATTTGCTAGGGCTTCTTTTTTTCTCCTCATAAAACACCCTTCTAATAAAGTTATAAGGGAATAATTTTAAATAATAAAATTTCATTTTTCATATATGGAATATGTACTATCAAGAGATTATATTGCCTGAATTCCAAAGAAGAATCTTTCATTGAGTTTACTTACATAACACCTCAAAAATTTCATCAAGGACAACTAAACATTCATTTTTTTGTTTTGGTATCAGGAATTGAACTCATGGCCTTGTACTTGCCAGGCAGGTGTTGTGCCACTGAGCTGTATCTCTAGCCTAAACATTCTTAAAAATGAAAATGTGCAAGTTAAAATATAAGTGACTTATTGAATCGTGGGCATAAAAGATTTCATGCCAACAGTGCTGAAAGACAGGGATTGGAATTAAATTAAAATCAACATTAATTTAATTCACTATGGAATTATTTAGATGACTTTTGTATGTTTTTTGAAACATTTGGAACAAGGAGGAACTATAAATTTTCTATATAGCATAGATTTTGAGGTCAGATCATCTTGGGTTTGAGCCCTTATTCTACCATGAGTATATGTGGCTATGAGCAAGATTATGGTCAATGTGGGCTTCTACTTTCTGCCAGTGTTGATTAATAATCTTTACCATATCCAGTTCAATGGGCAGGAAAGCTGAAGTGCTTGAAGTACAAGCACATTGACCAATGGACGTACATAGTTCTGTCACAGGGCATAAGGAGGACAAATCCCCTACCCTTCCAGCTATACTACCCCAGTCCTCTCATTCCACTTGTTATTTGTGAGCATCTCTCTCCAACCTGGACTTTGTATGATCATTGTTATCTTGAGTCAAGAATTTAGCAACGTAATTTAACATTATGATTATCTTGTGGATTTCCAACACTAGTTAATAATGCCCTAGAATTTTACCCATCTCATCATGGAAATTTTTGCCTAAGAACATCACATCCATTTTCAAATGTACTAAAATTACAGTGCTTTCACTACTATTCAGAATTCCCTCCCACCCTCAACATACACAAAACTGTCACTATTATTTTAGTTTTGTATAAACATTATTTGTTTCTCAGCAGTGTTTTGTGCCAGCCCCAAATCCTAGTCTTCTGAGTGGCAATACACATCTTCAAATTTGCAACAATATAATATGAAGATATTTCCCCAACTGACCATGATTCCTCAGAGAGAAATGATCTTGCCCTTTCTCACTGCTTTTGCACATTGTGTGTGTGTGTATGTACAAGAACACCAGTTGGTCTCACATGTTATACCTCACATTAAAGATTAAATGTCAAGCTGAACTGTTGTGGGGACATTCAAGTCATAGCACTCATCATAACCACCAATAAACATATACATGGTATCATATTCAGAGATAAAATTGGGTATAAATCATATGATGTAAGTTTAATTATAGTAAAAGTTGTTTAAAATATATTTAATCTGATGGTACTAATCACATCATGTCTTTATTTCTTTATGATTAATTAATTTTAAAGGACAAAATCCCAAATCTCATGAATGAAACACACTTTTGAAGTTCTGTCTACAAAGGACAAAATTGCCTTTTACTCTTTGGGGTGAAAGTCCTCAGGCAAATCTTCATATTTATATTTTATTTTATTTTGTCTTTTTTTTTTAGACAAGGTCTCATGTAGTTCAGTCTGACCTTGAACTCACAACAATCCTCCTGCCTCAGCCTCCCATGTGCTGGGATTATAGGTGTGTGCTACCATGCCCGGCCATGTTTCTATTTTAAAGAGAAAAAACCAATAACAAAATTACAAGAACAAAATGTCTTTAAAATCACTACTATTTGGTGTCAATATTCTTCTGCACTGTATGTATGTGTTAGTAGTTACATGTGTGCCTGTGAATTTCTTTGGAGGGTGTGTGTTTCTCTTATCAGCCCTACCATTTCAACATCTCTAAAGAGTTTTTCCTGTCATAATCTTTTCTATGTATGAAATTATTACATGGAAAATTTTATATATACTTAGTATACATTTGTTTAAATGATGTTTCCTATTCATCATACATACCCTCTGTGTTTCCTTAGCACATAAATCTCAACTCCTAAATGCACTAAGACATAATCATGCTGGAATGAATATATTAATAAGCCTATTTTAGATGGACTTGGTATAACTGGGTCAGAAATTCAATGTCATTTACATAGCTTTGAACTTCATTAATCCAGGCCAGAAACAACAGGACTACATATTTTTCTTAACTTGTGAATTAGAGCATGAATACAAATTCCAAATGTACTTTTTGAACTAATGAGAAGGATTCATGATACACATTGCTGGTTTTCCAAATGCAAAAATATGTCATTCTTTATATATAAATGTGCTTTCTAAAATAAGGAGAGCTTTCTTCACCAAAAAAAGTGGAAATAGGAATACTTGCAAGTTGATCAAGTGGTAATTATGTACTTTTAATTTTTTAGTGTTGGTTAGTGATTTTTAACAATATATTTAAAGCATTGTAAAAAGCAATTGCTTTATTGACATATAAATCATATACCATTTATGACTTTCACATATAATTGTTTGTGTTTTAGTATATTTATATAGCTGGTCAGCTGTTCCTGTACAAAAACACAAACGTTTCATTACTCCAACAAATAAAAAACAACTGTACCCATGATCGCACTTCTGTTCTCTTTCCCTAGGAAAGCACTAATCCATTTTGTGTCTGTAGATTTGCCTACTGTGGACATCTTTAAAAAATATAATAATGCAGTATGTGATTTCTGGAACCGGTTTCTCTCAATACACTGTTCTGAGCGTTCTATGTACGCTACAAAGTTAGATGCATATACCACATGTAGGGCCTCAAACCACATGTTTCAGACACCGAAGATACAACAAGTGACAAAACAAGCAACACACCTGCTTTCCAAGGCTTGTATTCTAGTATCAAGAGAAAAGTCTAAAAACTGGTGCTCAGTGCTGTGGAGAAAATAAAGTGCTGAAGATGGATGGGAGGAGCTGACACACAAAAATTCCTGTGAATCAAATAAATCATCAGCATCTCTCTTAGCTTCCAGGACTTTTTATTTGGAAAGATTCCTCTCTAAACTGATATTATGTTTTGACTACTGTTCAAAGTGCCCAGCAGATTTATTTTGGTCATTTTCTTGCCATGAAGATAGTTCAGAACAAATGAAAGACTATAATGTCTCCAGGGCTTGAGACGATATTTTCTTTTAGAAACATCACAACCTGCAACATAGGGACTATCTGTCACAATATTAGACAGCATTTCTGAAAGTGTTCAGGATCTCATAGTGTGAAATATCTTTAGGAATGTCCATTCAAATGCGCACTTCTACTTTGAATAACTATAGTAATGCTCCTTAACAATATTACATTCTTCTAAAACGCTACATGAAATTTGAAGACATAGTAACTTAATTGAAACAATATTTGATATCACCACATTTACTATAAAATGTAGAAAAATATGTCTCAAATCAAGAACAACAAATATTTGGCAATTGAAGTGATGCCCAAAATAACACATTTCAGAGCAAAAATGAAATCCTTTATATAATTTTTCTACAATTTTGAATCAATAGCAAAATATGATTCTAACAGTGTATGTCTTTAGACCTCACCAGAGTCCACTCTTACCCAACACTGGGAAATGAAGAGATTGACTTAGTTGCTTCTTTCAAATCCCTTTTAAGCCATAGTTCAAAATATTACACTTTGTTTTAGAATTCTCATTTCTGCTGAAATCTTCTTCTTCCTTTTCAGGGTTGAAATATAGTAATTAATCATAATGATATTGTTTGACCTTAAAGTATTGTATTGGAGTCCTCTGAAACTAGAATTATTATTTTAAATTTATCTAACAGCTATTTTGAATAAATTGTGAAAGAGCATATTTTAAAGTGGTACCTGAAAATTATTTCAAATAAAATCATCATTCTAAAATTTGCATCTAATGTACCTTCTTTTCTTCAAACCAACTTTTTCTTAATTATTCCATATTGCTGTGACAAGGCTTAATGGAGAATCTTAAAATATGGTAAGAAATCAGAATAGTGAACAGAAAAAATCATTATCATGAAAGGAAGCATATTCACATTTTCCATACAAAATCTTGTTTATAAGCATCATTATAACTGCCAAATATTACCATTCTATTCATATACTATGTGTCTTTTTCCAAATATATGAGTCAAAATTAGTACATTACTTCAGGATACGCAGGTAGCATAATTAATTTTAGAGACAGATTTGGACTGGATATAAATGAGTTACTGTACCAGCCAATATCTAATTGAATGGTTTTATTATAAAGATTATAGTACTAATTATAAAACGAGAAGTTCTTCCTCACTGAGTGCAAATACTGAGTATTAAGATAAGCATTTTGTATGTATCATTTCACTATCTAAATTCCTAAAGTTTGAAAAATGACATGCAAATGGCTCTAGTTCCATTAATCTTCATACTTTATGAAGTAGTTTCTATTATCCCCATTTTACAGATGAGGCTTAGAATGACCAAGTAACTTGCAGAAGCCACGAACAGTCAGCTTAACAAGCTAGTAAAAAAGCTGGAAATTGAATCCACATTCACCTGACATAAAGTTTATAATCTCATCCTTTATAGATACTGTCTCCTGTTTATTATTTTCCTCTTTACTGCTGAGGGTCTGCTATCTTTTTTTTTTTTTTTTTTTTTTTTGGTACTGAGAATTGAACTCAAGACCTTGCACTTGCCAGGCAGGCCCTTGTGTCACTGAGCTATAACCCCAGCCCCGGGTCTGCTATCTAAAATATCTGTCATTTTAGATCTTGATTTCTATTTTCTATTTGAAATATATGAGATGTATAAAATACTATGATGAATGTTTAAATTTTAAAGTATTTACAGTAAAAGACACACTATCATTAATCTCCCTCTAAGTACTTCTTGCTTTGAGCACACTTATCCTATCATTATGGGCACATTCTGAAAGTCTATTATGAGGTGTGATTTTAAAAAATTACAGTGAATTCAGCTCCTGAGGGCCATCCAACAGAAAGACAGGCTGATGAAAACATGGCAGAATGTCTTCTTCTACCTTACTCACTGGATCTGGCACCGTGTGACTTCCTGCTCTTTCTCAAATTCAAAATGACTACACAAGGTCAACATTCTGAGTGAAATCAGGACATGAAGACAGCTACGACAGAACAACTAAAAACATTCTGGAAAGAGGATTTCCAGAAGTGCTTCAGGGAGGGGCAAGACTGGTGGGATAAATGTGTTCAAAGTGAGAGGAAGTGTTTTAAGAGGAATAAGAAAATAGCAGTGTGTCTTTTACCATAGCAAAGTTTTTTTTTAAAGTTTTAAACATTCACTATATATCTTGATTGCATGTTGTGATTATGAGCTCCTTTCTTTGATGACCATGATCATGCTGTACTTGACTTTGCCAATTCACTGTCCCAGCTTTGATGTCTATGATCTAACAGTTTAAGATGGCTACACATCCTTCTGCCTGATACTTTTTCCTATGGGGAATAAAAACATGATTTGAAAGTGAATGGCCATTTGATTTTTTTTTAAAGGGATCTATGATATCAGTTTCAACTCCTACTGACTTTTGGACATTTTTATGTATTTTAAATAGAAAGATAAAATTTAATCACCATATTCATATTTTAAATGAAAAATAGTACAGTACAGAAGGCATGAAATGAGCCTCATTTTTCATTTTTACTTATCCAAATAGGTTCTGAAATCAGAAGATTAATGATTTTAAACATGACTACATAAATCAATTAATACATATTAAACTTCATATTCTCCTTCAAGCTTTCAGAGTCAAAAGCTATCCTCTACTTAGGAATCTCCTTTCCAGTTAGAACTGCATTACATTTATACTTTGAAAGGAAATCCACTGATTTTTACTGATTTCTCCCCTAGTAGCTGAACTCCTTGATCAGAAATCTCATTTGTAAGTGACACAAATCCAAATTAAATTGGCTTATTCCCAAGAAGGGAGTCTTGGTGCTTATTAATGAAAAGTTTTAAGTGATATCCTACTCTATGTACTGTCAGTTTACAGACTCAAATGATGGCAGTCTCCCTTTGCTTCTGTCTTTCTCTCCCTGGCTTTGTCCTGTTTTCTCTCTTGTCTTAATCTTAGATGCTGCACGGTCATTTCCAGCATGTTCAAACATATTTTAATTGTACTAACAGGTCAAAATACATGAAAAGTCACTTCCCAGAACTTTCTACAAATTCTCCAAGTGGTCACTTACATGGTTTGAGTCACATGAATATTATCCTTACACAAATCATGTGGCCCACAGAGAAAACATATGTATTGCCCAAGACAGTTATGTGATCACATAAATAGGACAAATGATTGAATACCACCTCCCAAAGTGTACAGATGGAGGTGGTTTTGCAGAAGACAATAAGAGGCCATTGGAACCAAAGATTAGAAAGGGAGAAAGGAAGTTCAAAAAGAAGAAGGGAACAGTGTGGTTGTACAGCATCAACAGCCACAGAGTTTTGGATAACTAAGCCTCTGGTACAATGAAATATTTTGCAATTTAGTGTTGTGAAGGTGATCCATACAATCAATGAGCTCCTCATTTGAAACATAGGTCTTCAAAATCTAGATTCATGTGTGAAAGTGCTTGAAAAGTCCATTAGGATACAGACTGAGGAAATCTAACAGCATGAAGAGACTGTAGAGATATTTAAAAGCACTGTTTTAATTTGCTTCATGGGATTCACTCCAAGATACAAAGGGATTCAGTCTTAGGGAATTAGTATAAAATTCCAGGTTTGCTGTTACTGATGAGTTATTCTCCCTTTACCTCATACGTCCAAGGGGATATACGGGATGTTTGTTTTCTATAGTTTAACATGCCTGTCTATTATTAAAATGTATTCAACCACAGAAAATTTTTGCATCATGTTAAGAACTATGAAAAGTTAGTTCAAATGACAGTCTCTGTAGGAGTCTGCATGTTAAATAGACACGCTTTCACCCACAGCTATCTCTACAAAGAGAAAGAAAACAAAAATCTAGAACTACACACTCATGAATAAAAATGATTGTCAGATTTAGAGCTGGAAAGGTGAAGTAGAAATGCTATCCTTCTAGCTGTTTGTGAAGTTTTAATAACCTAGATCATTATCTGTTCATATTAGCACTAAAGTCTGGAAAAAATATGAAGGAAAGAAAATAATTTTAGAATAATAACCACGGGTCACATTGTTAATTTATGACCATATGCTTCACAAAATTAGCAGGTTATTAAATCTATAGAATGCACTACATAGATAATGTTATGTATTTCAGCTCTTAATTTCTAGTCATTCAAAAGTATTAAGTATATCATCGCATGTATAATCAAATTCATTCAGAATAAATAAAATTGACACTCATGTCATCTGAATGAAAGGTGAGAAAAACATAATAACCTATAGATGTTTCTAAGAAGAAAATAAGATCTGGCCTTTACTTTAGCACTTTATTTAGCATCAAATCAATCTCTCATTTTTTTAAGAAAACAGAACAACACAATCATATTCAAATGAATTTACAGGCTACACAAATAAATATGCATCCCAATCTTTACAGTCTATGAGGACAATGATGTTATTCACTTAGGTACAGTAGGGGAAACCTACAAATCAATGATCTGCCAAAGCAGAAACAGAGCAAACTTCTAGGTCTATATTCAATCAAATTTACCACAGTCTCAAGTGCTTCTAACATCATTAAAACGCACTCACTTAGAATTTATTGCTTTTGCTTTTTACATAAAAATTTGCCACCATTAACACACATTATGAATATAATTAAACTGTAATAACAGAGTCGTGTAACCTCCAAAATGAACCATCATTTCTCACCCTTCTTCCTTACTTTGATAATATTTAGTAGCAGCAAACAGTCACCAGTCGGTGAGAGAATCTGTCTTCCAGTCAAGCGAGTGGAGAATACTGGGAATGGTCCTCAAGGGGACTAAGGACCAAGATGAGCACATGGCCCCAAAAAGACGAATAAATTAATCTGCCTGCAGTAGAAGAGAGTATTAATGACAATATCAAATAAGGAATAAAATGGATTATACATCCATACCCAATGAATATTGGAAGGCCCAGGGGCAAGACAGTTTAGGCTGCTGATGAGAATGTCTTTATTAGTTCTAACAATGGAGCCTACATTATAATATATTCAAAAAATGTATAACAAGGGAAACATATGTGATTGACACCGTACTATGTGTAAAGAACTACTACGGTGTGTAGTGTCTTCTTTCTTTCTGCCTTTATTTTCTTTTTTATCATTTCTGGCACATGGTTCTTATTTAGATCCTGGTAGGTTGCGGAAATACCTTGAAACTTATACATAAGAAAGTAGTCAACTATGCTTCAGATCAGACATAGATAGTTCTATCCAATAAGATAGGACTGTGTGTTTAAAATGGAATGGGAGAGGTAATCTGCTACAAATTGATCAAGGAGAGGAAAAGATATCTGAGGATATGTTTTAGGAATTCTCTTTATCAGACTGTGGCACTCCAACCTCAAGAAGGCTGCTTGCAGATATGTACTTTTTTACAGTTTTAAACTAAATTTTATTTTTACCTAGTACATATAGTACATAATTTAAAGTAGAATTGTCTTGGTTACTTTTTTCTCCTTGCTAGGACAAAATACCCGACCTCCAAAATGAAGGAAGGAAAGGTTTATTTAGCTTACAGTTTTTGGAGGTTTCAGTCCCTACTTGGCTGGTTCTGAGGCAGAGTGGCACATGGCAGAGGGCAACAGTTCATGGCAGCAGAATACAGCAAAGCAACAAGCACAAGAAGGGAGGAATAGTGGCCAACAGCCTTTCTCTCCCTTTACATATACAAATTATGTGCCCTAGGGCGGGTGTAGCTCTCACACCCATAATCCCAGCATTGGATCGTGGATCAGTCATAAACTCTAAAAGCCACCCCATAACTGCCTGAGGATTTGGGGGGACATGCAGACATAAACCATAACATTCCACCCCTGGACCTCCAAAGACTCATACACATCCCTTTGTACAAATAGCATTTAGTCCATCTGTAAGAATTGCCATGGTCCTAACAGTTTCAGCATTGCTAAAAAAGTCCAAGTCCCAATTCTCCTCCAAGATTTAAGGCAAACTCTTAGCTGTGAGCCCCTGTACAAATGAAAAGTTAAACACTTCCAACATTCAATGGCACAAAATACACATTGCCATTACAAAAGGTACACACGGTAATACAGAGCATTGGGAACAAAGCAAGTCCAACATCCAGCGGGGCTAACGTTATATCCTGTAGTTCCAAATCCCGCATCTGAAGCAACTTGTGGCATATTGTGAGCTCCAAAGAACTTGTATGATTCCACCTCTATGGCACTTCCGGTGGTTACAGCTCCTAGGGCTTCTATCTCAGGCCCACTTTGCTCCCTCCTTGCAGCCTTCCTCAGATGATTTGTGATCCTGGCTTTTCTAAACTTCTGAGGTCTCCAGTGCACCTTTTGCTTCACACTCGCAGCTTCACACACTGCCCCGTGAGGGGTACACTGCTTGGCTTCCCAGGCCTTCTGAAATCTGGGTGGAAGCCTTTTTCACCTCACAACTCTTGCATTATCCATGCACCTAAAGCCAGGGCCATGTGGATGGTCTACTGCCACGTGGAGCAATAGCCAAGCTTTCCTCTCTCTTGCCCATAGGGGTCGCGTGCCCGGGTCGCTGGGCTCTCTGAATCCAATTCTGAGGAGCAAATTGTCTATACTGCCGCTTTTCTGGAACCTGGTGCTGCCGCTGCCGCCATTCTGGAACACGGCCCTCTGTGGCTTCCTTCTCAAGGCAAGGTCTTTCACCTTTGCAGTTTTGAGCTTGCAAAGGATGGAGACTTGTTGCCTCTTGTGATGCTCTCAGGCCATCTTTTCCACTCTCTTGTTCCTCTTCAGCATTCGGGATCTCCTCAATTCCACCTTTGCAGTCCATAGCTTTACTGGGGCTTCCTTTCTAGCCAAATTCACAACATTTTAAATCATCCCGCTGGACTCTTTGCTTTTCATTCTCAATATAAATCTGGCTAAAAGCCGCCAACAATAGCCACGCCACTGCCCCAACACTTAACTGCCTTGTAATTTGTTTTGCCAGATTAACCAGTCCTCTGCCACCCTTAATCTCAGTCTTAGGCAAAGTTTTTGTACAGGAGCAAAATGCAGACAAATTTTCTGCCAAGGCATAACACACATCGTCTGGAGTCCAACAACCAGTGCACTCCTTCTTTCCAGCAGAAACCTTCCAAACCCAGTCTTTACTGGCGGGATTTCTATCAGCCTCTGGTCTTCTGAGCTCTGACCAGAATCTCCCAGACAGAACGGCCGAAGCCGTTCCAGCTCTAGTCCTTCAGGCAACATCTCTGAACCTTTCCAAACTCTTCCCACAAGCCATTTCCAAAGGTTCTTGAACCACATGGTCAGATATAGTCACAACAACAACTGCTCTTCTCTGGTACCAAATTCTGTCTTGGTTACTTTTTCTCATTGCTGGGACAAAATACCCGACATCCAAAATGAAGGAAGGAAAGGTATATTTAACTTATAGTTTGGGGAGGTTTCAGTCCATACTTGGCTGGTTCTGAGGCACAGTGGCACATGGCAGAGGGCAACAGGTCATGGCGGCAGTACACAGCAAAGCAACAAGCACAAAAGGGAGGAATGGTGGCCAGCAGACTTTCTCTCCCTTCACAAATACAAACGACCCGCCCTAGGGTGGGTATAGCTCTCAGACCCATAATCTCAGCGTTGGATCATGGACCAGTCATAAACTCTAAAAGCCACCCCATAACTGCATTAGGCTTTGGAGGGAAATGCAGACACAAACCATAACAAGAATTAATATTTCCAATTCTTTCTTCTGAAACTTATTTTATATTCTTAATATATTGCCAACTCATTATCAATTTCTTACATATTTACAGATAATAATTGTCACTCCATATATAATTTTATTAAATTTGTATTATTAAGACTCTTCTGTTCCCTGCAAACCTAAACTTTATACTTCAATAAGTACATTCCTTTTGTATTGGTTGTACTACCTCCTGAAGTTAAAAAACTTCTATCTCATCTTCCAAATGTTTGTCAATTTTATGTTTTCCTTTTATTCTAAGAACTGCTGAAATACACTGAAAAATGACTTGCAGTCAGTTTTTTTTTTCTTCCTCCACAGGACCTCTTTTTTCTACTTCAATTTGAATAAATTATTCCTCACTGAAATCTAAACTTTCAGCAAAAATACACAAATGTCACTGGAAATTCATATTAGCAAACTGAACCTTATCTGAGCAGAGATGTTGAATTCTCCTTCACTCTAATATACCGTCTCTCTTAGGCCAATTTCTGTTGCTAGAAGTGATTACTCCAGATTGAGTAATTCATAAAGAAAACCACTTAGTTCACAGTTCTGGAAGTCCGAGAGCACTGTGGCCTCCTGCTGGGTTATGATATGGTAGAAGGAATCACTAGGTAAGACCAAAAACATAAAGCATGCTAGAGACCTAGCTGGCGTAACAACGGCTCTCCTGTGATAACCCGGGAATCTATTCATTAGCCCTTGATACCTACTCATGTCTTAACGGTCCTATTTTAATACCTTAAACTGGGGATTAAATCTTCAGCTGCATTTTGGTGGAGGCATTCAAATCACAGCACCCACCAGATCCAACGATGAATGTGTACTGTAATCATAGTCATAGACCAAATTTAGTTGTGGGTCACATGAGTCAGTGATCTACATAGTTTAAGTGTATCAGAAACAGTTCAATATGCTTTATCAGATAATAATAATCTCATCATGTCCTTAAAACCACTTATGACATTTTTGTTGTTTTGATACTAGGAATCAAACTTAGGGCCTTCTGTGTGCCAGGTGGGTGCTGACTTACTACATTTTAATTATGTCTTTATTTGTTGAACATCAAAGTCCATCTTCTCAGTCTGCAGCGTTCTTTGTTGTTTTTGTGTTATTTTGATTTTGTCTTCATTGTTGTCTTGTTACTCTTTTAAATTTTTAAAATAAAAAAACAAAAGAGAAGGAATATTAAAAAAATAATAATTTGAATAATAATTTGAACACACAACTTGGTCCGTGGTAGAATTTCACCTAGTATGATAGATGTTCCATACAGATTTGATGTATCTTATACTAATATTTTCCTATATATATGATAGATAGATAGATAGATAGATAGATAGATAGATAGATATCCGGGCAATCACTTTCCCAGTCAGGTAGTAAAGCATCCTCTTCACTGCAGAAAGAGCCTGCCTGCTTATTTACATTCCACATCATCACCAAAGCAGGGAGATGCATAACTCAAAACATTTACGTATTTAAATTTACACAAACAAAGACACCAAACACTGCATCCCCGAGTCCTTTCTGCAATATTTCAGCAGAAGCTAATTTTAATTGATCAATCTTTTGAACATACCTTTTCAAGAAAAATAATATATAAATATCGTTGGACACCCACATGCAACTGCACAAATTTTGGGCAGAACTTAATACAAAGCAAAATTGACTTCAAAGAACTTTTCCTTTTCTGCTGCGGGGGGAGAGTAGGTGAGAGGACCGTGGGAGCCCAGCAAACATTCATTGTTGTTCAATATTCAGAGCAGCAGGGGAGGAAAATTAAAGCAGAGGAGTGGAGAGAAACAGCGGCAATGTCTTTAAAATCAGCAACACTCCTTCGTGGGGGCGGAAGCTCCCAAGGGGACAGAATCTTAGAAGGTCCTGTCTCCTTGATCCTGCTCAGCTCTGTGAGTAAATATAAAATGGCAACACATTTATGCTGTGAGAAACCAGAAGAAAAACAGGTAAATAACTCATGGAAATACAGTCATCCTACTGCATTGATGGGGGAGAAAGTTCTAACTATTCCTGTTTTTAAGGCTATTTTTTACATTTATTTTTAACAGGCATATAAAATATAAAAGTTATACGTGTAGAATAAAATAAGATTTAGATAGATGTACATATGGTATGTCGAATCAAGTTAAACATATCTGTTCAAATACTGTATTTATGTTTGTGATGATAACATTCAAAATATTTCCTTATATTTTAAAATATAGTTTACATGACTGTCTTATCCAGACATCTTACTGTCCAGTAGCACAACACAACTGTGTGCTTCCAATTGTAACTTAGAACACTTTGATCAATATCCCCCAGCCCCTCCCTCAACACTGATGCCCCGCAGCCTCCGGTGACCAACATCCTCCCACCTTCCATGAGATTAACTTTGTTATATGTCAAATGGTAGTGAGATCATGTGGCATTTGGCTTTCTGTGGCTGCTTATTTCACTTCACCCAATGATTTCCAATAGCATCCAATGAGCAAATAAAATTCCAACACTTTCCTTCACCCATTCATCCGTTCATGGGCACTCAGTAATTTCCAGTGATTGTCACTATGCAGTGTTACAAGGGCCACAGAAATGTACATGGCTTTTCCACATGCTGATCTAATTCCCTTTGGACTAGATCTAGGAATGGGGCTGCTGAGTCACGGAAAAAAGTTTTTTTGTTTTTTTTTAAGAACTTCTCTACTGCATTCCCTAAAGTTTCTACTAATTCACATTCCCACCAGCAGTGGGCAGTGTCTTTTCCCACATTCTTGATGCCTTATCTTTTGAGAAGGACATTCATTGATTAGAAAGCACTGAGGACACACAGTGATTGGTTTATTGTTTGTTAGGATATCTAAAGATAAAGCTCCATTATACGGCCCGGATAGCTCAGTTGGTACAGCATCAGACTTTTTATTTTTGGCGGTACTGGGGATCGAACTCAGGACCCTGCGCTTGCTAGGCAGGTGCTTATTCCACTGAGCTATATCCCCAGCCCTAAGACTTTTTAATATTAATGTAAATGTACTAAGACATGTTAACTTTTTCACTAATCTGCCACTAGAGACCATGGATTAAGGAAATGTGTACAGTTATCAAATTGACTAGGGGTGGATTGTAGTGGATTGATAACTGGTGGTCAATTTATAACCACAGCCGAACTGAGTAAGTGTGGAGCTGAGTGTGGGAGGCCCACTTGGGGATTGTTGCCAGTAGCATTAGAGGCAGAATTGGATAAGGATAATCCTTTAATTATTAAAATGTTTGATATCTGCCCATTTGCACTAGCTACACCTTTGGTTCTGGCTGAATAAAAGGTGACTGAGATTGGTGATCGCGGCTGCAGTCCGAGAGGCTGTAATCCCCCTGATCCCAGACTTTGGTCTCTTGTTTTTCTTGTCTCTCTGACTTTTCTTTACATCTGCAGGCACCTCGTTTTCGGGACCTTTCACCCTGAAGAGAGTGACCATCTTAGTCTTTCTGATAACTGCCATTCATGCAGGGGTGAGAAGGCACCTCATGGTTTGGATTTGTATTTTCCTCACAGTTAAATTGGGCATTTGTTCATCCACATATTGGACATTTGTATAAAGTATGATCAACAATTATGGTAAGTGCTTAAATGTAGTGATTTTATTAGAGAGAAAGTCATGTTGTCATTAATCCCTCTTAAAATACCTCTCCTCCCTTTGGACACCTTCTGTTATCTTTCTTGCCACTGTCTGTAACAGTTCCTGAAATTCTTTTCATGTCTCTACAGAGCAGCTGTCCTGGCTAACCTCTTGCTAGAGGTATAGTTTGCAAATATTCTCTCCAGTTCTTTTGGGTTTCTTGCCATTCTCACTGGTCTCAGCTAATGCCTGTACAGTCTTCGGGAAGAAATGAATAGACATCAAATGAATAGACATCAGGCCTACTCCAAAGGTGGAAATGCCCGAAACTGGGGTCTGCCTGCCTGGTGTAGTAATGCCAGATGCCAACAAGGGTCAATCTGCTGGGACCTCCTGGTTTATGCACAGAACCACGGTGTTTTCCAGAAGCTGGGTCTCACTGAGGGTAGTCAACTTATTGAGCTCTGCTCTCCAGTGGCTGGTCCTGCTCCCTGCTCTGACTCCAAAGACTCTAGGTGGCTGCAGTCAATATTCTGGTGCTCAGTCCTCAGGTATCACTTTGTGGTAGGTGTTGCCGTCTTTGCTTAGCACTGTGCCAGCATGGTACCTGGTTTTACATTTAAGGCCTCGATTTAATTCTTTTTTTCTAAAAGCTCTGTTGCTTGGAGCTGGAGGAGGAGTGTTGGATACAACTCTTTCTCCTGCCTTCCTCAGGAAATCTTTTTGTTTTGTTATACTGAAAGCAAACACTAGGGTCTCTCAGCTGATTTCTTCAGCTCTGGTGAGATTAGTTTCAACGCGCTAAGATTAGTTCAATCCATGAGGAGCAGATCGCCAGAGAATCCACTCAGCTGCCACCTTGTTCCACCTCAGTGAAACCAGGTTTAGACTAGTTTTCTCATGCAGCATGCTAAATGTCTTTATTCCACAGTGAGGATTCCCAGAGTTCCAAACACCTTAATAAAAAAAAAAAGAGAGAGAGAAAACGGAAAGAAAAAGAGAAGAAATGATAGAAATAGCAGCACGATATTACACTTTTTCGGTGATGAATATTTAAAACTGGCAGCCACATCACAGGAACTCGAGGAAGCAATCTGACAATTTGGCAACGTCCCCACCTAAAGACTAAGAAAAACACAGTACAACTAGAATGGGATGTGTGGCGATTGTGGTTTCTGGATCTAACAGATGTTATCTCCAAAACAAGTGATTTCTCAGAAAGCAAAGCAAAGCAGGAAAATAAAAAGCTGTAGTGAGGAACCTGTAAATATAAAGTGGATTTGAACGGAAATATTATAAGGACCACTCTGCAAAACAGAAGACAAATTTGGACTGAATAATACAAGAACCAACTCAAACCACTTTTCTAAATCAATGAGAAGCAAGGGAAGCTTAAAAATTCATTATTGATTTGCACAAATATGAAGTTCTTCATTCCATCTGGGACAAGAAGTCGAACAGCAAAATCAGAAAAACAAAGGAAAGACACGTTTTGTGATGTGCACACCTACTTGCAAGTGGAAAACACTATCATGCAGTAGTATACATGGTAAATATTTCAGTCTAGCCTTTCTAGACTTAATATATTTAAGAAAGCTAATTAGAAAATGAAAAATCCTAATTGTTTTTAAGAAACCAAAATTATGCCCAGAATCAATTATATGCTCTTCTATGCAAATTATGACATAAAAAAATAGCATAGCTCTTCTGTGCATTACAGGTGGCTTCCTCTGCCTCACTGTGTCCTCAAGGTGTGATACGAGCCTGGTACATAACAGGTTTTCAATATATTCTTATTTAAGGAATTGCTACCATATAAACTTATTACTATCAAATAAAAATATATAAATACATTTACTGCTTTATTTTGTGCCCCAAGCAAGTTTTCATTGTTCAAAGGAGGAAGAAAGAAAGAAAGAAAAGATTTCTCCTTAAAAAGAAGTTGCTATGCTAAAGGAAGTAGAAAAAGCAGGGAAAATGTACTAAAAATGTCAGTCATGAAATATGCGTGATTCTGTATTCTACAGCGAAGGAGCATGTGTTCTTTCTTTTTGCAAGATGATGATCAATTTATTAAATTCTACTAAACAAAAAGTGGAAGGTGTGCCTTGCTATTGAGAAAGCTGTCTTCTGTGGGAGAGACAAAGACACAATTATACTTCAGTTTTGAAAAATGCTAAATTAGAATCACACAAAATAGTACAGCCACCTAGAAGAGTGAGAACCGTGCATAGGAAATAAAACAAAACTCTACGACTACACCAACATGATCTCATTGGAAAAATACATAAAATGTGCCTGAGAGGGTTTTCAGTCTGAAATATAAGGAAAAAAGGAAACAGATTTTAAAAAGATCCCCACTATGACCGTCAGAACTACAGTAGAATTCTTTCCATTGATCCCGGATCGCGAACACTTCACACTCACCCAGGATGTGCATCTTCTTCTTTTTTTTTTTTTTTTTTGTGCATCTTATTTCTAAAAACCATCTAAGATAACAGCAGTGATGAAACTTCAAATTAGCTCCACTGAAGCCCACTCTCAATGTAACTACACTCAAGTTTTGTATATAAAGTAATATTTAAAATGTTCAAAATTTATGAATATATCCAATATAAAAAAGTAGAGAAGAATCCAAAAATTGAGTGAATCATTTATTACTGATTTTATTTTCTAAGGAACCCTCCAATCTGTTCTTAGCTTTGTAGATTTCTTTCACCTCGCACCAAAACAAAATATTCTTTTAAATTTCAGACACAAATGTTCATCAAAATTTGTGCTTCTAAATCCTTAAATTTGTTTTAAGTATGTTAACGAACCATCTGCCTAATGATTGCTTTTAAAACATAAAGAATTTTCATTTTAAAGCAATATCAAGCATACAGTAGTTCCCTCTATATTTTTTGGAACTGAGATTAATTCATTTTCTATGAGTCAGATCTTTGCTAATATCTTAAATTTTAAAAAAATACATATTATAGCAGTGTTAAGAAAATGTATTAGGAAAAATATCTTTCATAGGTCTTTAAAAGCTCCAATAATCTGTGTCACAATCTGAGTATAAATAATTTCAAAAGCTTCCTATTTCAAACACGTAATACTATGTATTTTCTGAATCCATGTCAAGAAACACGAATTGAACTTCCCTTATGAAAGAGTAAAAGTAACATATTGGAGACTTTTTAAAGCTACTACCATCAACATAAATTCCAAGAGTGGAAATTTTACGTAGCAATACTTAAAATATGTTTAACTTTAAGATACTTTAATATTTCACTAAATTTTGTTTAAAAGAATATTACTAGAAAATAGTGAATGCTTCTTTCTTGGTTATTTTTTCTAAATTATTAAATATTGCTTTTTTTGCAGGAGGGTGGCACCAGGAATCAAACTCAACCTCGAGCTTGTCAGGCAGGCACTTATGCCACTGAGCTATATCTCCAGTCCCTAAATATTTCAGTCATATGAAAATGGCATAGAACTTTAAAGAAACTTGGCCATAATCCCTTTCATTTTCTTTAAGAAATAAGACACTAAATAGTGCATAAATAATTTAAAAATCAAAGAATGTAATTCACCAAAAATGACGACTATTCTTTTTCAGGCTCCAAGACTCAGAGTAATTTATTATGCAGCAGGAAATAATGCATATCCCAATCTTCGTTTATCCTTGGAGGATAAATTCTAGGATTCCTAGTGATACACAAAACCACAGACAACACCAAACTCTATGTATGCTATATACACATACTGCAGACAATGGTGGGGATTTTTTCCCCTGAAATAAAAAACATTCACCTTTTTATTTACAGGAGCACTTTACAATTTCTCTTTGGCACATCCAAATTGCCAGCAGCGCTGTTCTTTTTTTTTATTTTTAAAAGAGTTTTAAGGAGTAACAAAATAACAACATAGACAAAAACAAGAAAAATGATACAGAGTTTCAAAGCAAAATGATAGGAATTAACAGTGCTTGTTATATCACATATTTTTGATACCTGTATTATAAATGTAGTTGGCATTTTATATTATTATGTTATAGATTAAAATTTATTAAACAAATTGGTTTCTGGTATTTTATGCTTCAAAACATTAAATAATTAAAATTTGTGCATATTATTTTACACCTTATAAAACTCAATATTGGGTTCTGAGGTCTATTCATGTTGCATTTCTATTTGGTTCATTTACTTTTAACTACAGCATAGCTCTTTCCAATGTAAATATGAGTAATCTATTAATTCATTCTCTTTCTGAGACATACTTAGGTTATTGGAGAGGGTATTTACACTATCAATAATACTGTGATAAAACCTTTTGAAAACAACTTCTTACCAAAAGTAGTATTTGACATATGTGTGTAACATTCAAAATAATTTAGGGCATTGCTGAATTCTCACAGGTTCTTGAAATTCAGAATTAACTAGTAATAGAGAAAATGGTCTTATAATAGGGAACATTAACTCAACATTTATATAAAACATGCAAACAAATATTTTTCTATGTATTCCCAGAGATTAAATTGCATAATCAACATGTCCTTAAATTTCTAATTTTGCCATACTGCCATAGTTATCATAATTTCTGTGATGGTTATTAGTGAAGTTAAGCACTTTAATATGCCTATTGCAATTATATTTATTCTTCAAAATGATAATTCACAAGTTTTCTTCATTTTGATCTTTATTAGCTGGTATTTATCTACTGGGGTGCAAAATTTCTTTCTGTGTTCAATATTCATCTTCTAAGGATATGTTCTCCCTGATTATTTCTTGGATGTTGCTGTGACATCATTTGTTTTGTATACCTTTTTTTTAAAGAGAAAAAGTAACAATAAAACCGTTTCAGAATGGGCTAGTAAGTAACAATAATGTATACATTGCCTATTGTTTTCTTCACAATACTCATCACATGACTTTTGTTTTTGCTTTTAGGTTTTTTGTTTTGGCTTTAATCTGTGTTACTGGAGATTAAACCTAGGGCCTTTGCACCAAGCTATATCACCAGCCATTTTTTTAAAATTACTATTTTGAGACATGATCTCTCTAAGGCATTAAGTTGCCGAAACTTGCTCAAATTTGAGATCTTTTTGCCTCAGTCTTTCACAGTACTGAGATTGTGGACATATACCACCCACATCCAGATGTTGCATGATTTTCAAAAATGAACATTATTTTATTTTCAGTGATGCCTAATAATTATACATATTTATGAGTACTGTCTGATATTGAATAGATAGATATATAACGTATAATGATCCCATTCAGGCAATTGACATATTCATAATCTCAAACATTTATCACTTGCTTGTGTCAGAAACATGGAAAGTCCTCTCTACTAGGTTTAAAATGTATAATTAATCATTACTAGTTGTAGTTGCTCCATTGTGCAATGGAACATTCGAAGTCACTCTTCCTAAGTTCACTTGCGTATATTCCTCACGCCTTTCGACCATGGCTAACCAGTGCTGGTAGTCACTATTCCCATCTCTGCTTCTCTGAGATTGGCTTGCTTAGATTTCAAATAAATGAAAACAAAAGTATTTGCGTTTCCCTCTATGCCTAACTTATTCTGCTAACATCATTTCCACCATTCTGTCTTTCTAGAATTTCATTCTAACTTATGGCTGAATAATACCCTATTGTGTGTATATTCCATATTTTCTATTAATTCACCCAATTGAGACACCTAGGTTGACCCTATATCTTGACTCTTGTGAAAAGTGTGAAAAGTGCTGCAATATATGTGAAAGTACAGTCTGTCTCTTCCAATTTCATTTCCTTCAAATACAAACCAGAAATGTAAGATACATACTTAATTTTTGATAGATGCATAATCTTTCCTTTGTTCTTTTAAAACAAATTGTTCCAACTGTCTCTTAAATCTATTCAGATTGTCAAGCATTATTTCTTCTCATAACCTTACAATCAGGACTTGTCAATTGCACGGCACCTAATTTTTAGCCTTAACAAATCCCTTACAATTTCTTGTATCTTTCTTCTTCCCCAGCACTGCTATGTACTTGTTCTATTTCCTCTAAGTTTTAAATTGTTCTGTAGTTAGGTAATTTTGTAGTCAGTTGAATATCTTGATCTAAACTCGCTAAACTTAAAAGATCATGTTTTAATATAAAAATGCTAATTTCAAGAAAGATTAACTACTACCACTTGGGAACTGTCTGAATAGAGAAACTTTAAGAAGGAAAAGAAATACAGTTTTATTAGTCCAGATTTGATTAGTCAAGACACTAAAACGAGATTAAGTCTGCAAAACATAAGGAGAATACTTAAGACACAGAATGGGGTGAGAGCCGGGTAAGGGTGGGAAAGCTCAAAAACTGTGCAAAAATTCTCATCCTAAAAGAAAAGTGCACTGAAGCATCTTCAGTAGGATAAAGTCTCCAAGAAAACTTGGAGAAACAGCTGGGGATCCCTTGATGCAAAGTCACTCATCGCTGTTTTCCTTTATTTCCTGAGAATGAGTTGACTTTCATTTACCTCCAATGCTCTGTCATTTACTGGTTGCAGCCCATAGACCTGAGATGTCAACTCAAGTATGGGATGGAATTTCCAGGTGCTCCAGGCTGTGGTCAATGAAGCTCCTGCAGGTGGAGGTCAGGAGGGAGATGTGTTTAAAGTTGCCAGGGGGATATACATGTTGTCCATCTTCAACGTTACTGTATTTAAACTTCAGATTTCATTCGATGTAGTTCCATTAATTCAGAATACAAGCTTCAGAATAGAAAACACTGTCTTTGCAATAGTTTGACTAGGAAAATATAAGATTTTGGTCATTGATGTAAAATTATTGATTGTTACTAAGTTAAAATGACAATTATTCTATTTCCTGCATTTTATTCAGAGTATTCAGGACAGAAAAGCACCAATTTTGTTTATGTATATTGAGAGAACTGAAGGACACTTTAAATTCTCTCCATATTGTCCCTGAATCAAGGCCAGCAGTTTTCTGAAGCTGTTGGTTTCAAGCAGGAGCCTAAAGTGGTATCTTTCTATGGTCTGTTGGCCGTTTCAGAGCTTTAGAAATGTAATGGTCAATTCATTAGAAACAAATAACTAAATAAATTTTACTCCGCCCAGCCCCTGTGGTGTGCCAGGCTCTCCGCCTCATCCCTGGACTCGGCACAGCACCTGGGGCATGCCAGGTGCTCCAACCCGCCCCCAGAGCTCCTCCCAGCCCCCAGGGTGTGCCAGGCGCTCCGCCCACCCCCAGGGCATGCCAGGTGCTCCAATCCCTCAGCTCTGCCCGGCCCCCGGGGTGTGCCAGGCACTCTGCCCCTCCCCCAGAGCTCTGCTTGGCTCCCGGGGCATGCCAGGCAGTCCTTCCCACCCCAGGAGCTCTGCCCACCCCCGGGAGAGCCCTGAAGACTTGCCTGAGCCTGTAGACGCAGATACACTGACAGAGCCTGGTGGTTCACTGTGTAACCCCGCGTGCCCGACCGGACACCCGAGGGCTGTGAGGGACTGCCAAAGGGTGTTTCTCCACCTCCTGCCATAGCAATTTGTGTACACCCACGTAATATACAGCATATTTAGAAGCAGCCAAGTCTCTTTCCAAAGTAAGAGCATGAGGGAGTAAATAAACCAAAAGTGCAGTTAGTACCGGTGGGAAGACCACTGACAGGGTGGTAGAACAATGGAGGTGAAGTGGAGAAAACTGATTAATTGAATGCGCCATCTCCTGTATAACTGAGTAATGAAGACGAAGATAACATTAGTTATACAATATCCAGTGGCAACCCCCTACTATTTTCTCTGTAATCTGGTATTTCCTTTATTGTTTTTGTGTTAACAAATGCAAAGACAACACTATGTAATACAGCATTCAGTGATGGTCCCCTACTGTCTCCTCTGTAAACTGGTATTTTCTTTATTGATTTCGTTATAACAAATACGAAGATAACATTATGTTATGCAGCATCCAGTGCCAATTCCCTACTATCTTCTCTATAACTTGGTATTTTCTGTATTTTTCTGTGTTATTCTGGGTTCTTTTGTCTTAAAAATAAAATTTTAAAAAATTCTCTCCATAAATACACTGAGAGGGTATAATCTTTTTACCCAATTTAGTTTAGTGAAATATATTAAAGATCAGTAACTAAATTACAAAAGGAAAATGCTACATCACCCAGTATAATGTATCACTTGCTTTTCTAAAATTTCTAAATACTAATTTCAAAATTGAGATAGATTCTTCAGAAAACCTTTTCATCAGGGTTTCTATGTTCATTTTGTTCTTTGTGCCATCACTGTGTACTTTCCTTTTCCCAGTAAGTATATTATTCATGTGTTCATTTACTTATGTATACTTACTTTATTCAGTTTTTCATTCTCCTCCAAGGCTTCATTTCATGCTACATTTTACCATTCTTCTCTCAAACTGTGAGGATTTCAGAGTTTTAGTTTTATGATTTTTCTGAAACAAATAAGATATTCCAGGTATACTGTGCAGAGCCACGGAGAGAGGCAATTACCTCTTCTGGTTCATGACATGTTAACTTTTCAACCCCAAGTAGCACAGCGATTTTTTTTCCTGGCAGCACAGGCTGCAAATTCACATCTAATTTGCCATCCACAATCACTTTTCCCTTCACCCTGTCTCCTTTGGGTGTCTAGGCAGGGTTGAGAAATCTAACATACTTTTACTATTTCTCACAGAGTGTATTCCATTTAACAAACGCCTCTCTTCATACATTAAGCAACATGTGGGATGAATCTGCGTTTGTTTCCTTCCCCTCAACGTTTACTTACAATTTAAACAATAATATTATGTTTATGAAAATATTATTCTGAGTACATAATAAGCTCATAATTATTTGATAAATGCATGTCAAATTGAAATATTAATGTACATTTCTTTCATCTTGATTTTTCCTAAAAGTGCCAAATAATGTTTTGCAAAGCATAAGACGTTCTCATTCAACTATAGTCTACCCTTTAATAAGTAGTGTTTCTGAATTTTAAAATTACTTGTTTAAAAAGTCAGACAATAAAAGTGCACACTAACCTAGATGTACTAGGGAAAATAAAAAGAACATAACTAGATCCAACATATATGTGCATATATCTTGTATATGTCATATTCATATCCATGATCTCAGTCATGAGTTTTAATTGTCTCACATACAGCAAGGCTAAATAAGCACAATTATACTTTTGAGGTTGCACAGCAGTCCCAACAATGCATTTTGAAAGAACTGAAAGTCTATACTTCTTATCCAAGGACTTGCATGTTTCTGGTTGCTATCCAAAAGAAATTAAGATGTTCAGAACAACTGAAAAAGAATACCTTCAACTTTGTCATGGAAATACCAAGAAAAAAATCTTCCCACTGTGCTGAAGGGAAGCTTGACAGATTCCATAAAATATGGACTGAAACTTGAAAGAGAGCACTGCGATTAAACCTAGACCTCTAGGCACTTCAGTTTTCATATTCAACTTCTAAGAAAGCCCTCAGACAGCAGCCAGACAAGACTATTATTGCCAGTGCAGGAAACAGGGTGCGTTAGGGAGTGTTAAAGGCCTGAGTCAAAACCACATAGCTAATCTAGAGTTAAAACAGCACCAGATTCATCATTTGGGTCTCTACCTTCTCTTACCGGTTTCACAAACTAGAGACCCCATTTCGTATGCAGATAGGATTATTTGCCTGGCACTATTTGCTTTTGCTATAGAGCATATTTAATTGTTTGACACAATTTAGATATTTAAAGGCAGAAATCTTGGGGGGGAACTCGATAACTAGATTCAAAATTCTTTTCTAAAATGCCTAAATTGCATAGGTAATGGCTGTAAGATGTGGCTTTTGAAGAGCATGTTTATCCTGCCTGACTTACCATGTCCCCTGCCCAGCCCCTGTAGGCAATTCTGTTTGTGAAGATGCACAAAGAGCCAAATGTCTTCCCTACCGCGGGAGAGATATACATAGGAAGAAGAGTAAGTTTCCTGTAATCTAAAGCTTTCTCAAGATACTGGTCCCTTAGTTTGTTCCTCACTGTTCTCATTGTGGTACCACTGTTTCAAGTATCAACTGTCTGAAAGTGATCGGGACCGATAATCTTAATGGTGTACTTTTCTCTCTGTTCCTTGAGTACAGTGTGATTTCAATAGATGGATACTGAATGCCTCTTCCTAGAGGACTTTTATGCAATATCAAAGGATGCTTAAATTATGGTCTAAAGTCTAAAGTAGTCATGGAAGAACTATCTTCCTCTGGCCCTGTGGACATTTAATGTCTCTTCTCTGATTCCCAATTTTCTTCTTTTATTTTTCATTTGATAACAAGGAAGGTTCTACCATCATTTACATGACTCTTTGTACTTTCAAGTGTTCACTTGTTAAACTATTATTTTTTCAATGTTCCTATTAAGAAGAAAAAATACAAATATCCTCTCATCAGGAATGATAAGGAGAGACAAAGTGAATCATAGGTCAGTCATGTCACATAATGACAGGGCCATGTTCTGAGAAATGTGTCACTGGGTAATTTTGTGCTTGTGCAAACAGCACAGGCTGTATTTATGTGTTTGATAGGCTAGCCCACTAAATACCTGAGACTCAGTGGTGTAGACTATCGTTTCAAGGCTAACACCCTTACAGCATATTACTGTTGTTTATACTGTGGGTAATTTTAGCATAATGGTTCAGTATTTGTGAAGCTAAACCTAGAAGAAAGGCAATAAAAATGTGACATGGAAGATTTTTTAAAAAGTTATACCTATATGGAGCACTTACCTTGAATGGAAACTGCAGACTTGGGCGTTTCTCCAGGTGAGTCCCTGAGTGGGGAGTGAAGGTGAAGGCTTGGGACCCACTATGCACTCTGGTAGACTTTAGAAACATTGTATCCTTAGGTTATGCTGAATTTTTATGAAATATTTTTCTTCAATAGCAAATGAACCTTGGATTACTATGATTTATTTTCTCTACAAACTTATAAACAGCACTGTTTTGTATTTTAAAATACTTTTATCAGTCCATGTCTGTGGTACATAATGTTTACATTCATCTTAGGGCGCGGGTACATGTGCTTAACATATTGTAATTCCTTTTACTTCCCTTCCCCTCCCTCCCTTTCTGCTCCCTTTGTCTCTAGATTCCCTTTCCAACTGCAAATGATCCATCACCCTGTTTTATGTTGTCTTTTCCTTTGCTTTGGAAATTATTTGTATCTGTTCCTCACATAAAAGAAGCTATGCAATGTTTAAGATATGTATCTTATATATTTCACTGTAACATTATAGTTTCAAGGTGCATCCATTTTCCTATAAATGACCCAAAGTTATCCTTTATGGCAGAGTAGTACATGATTATGTATAAATACCACATTTTCTTTCTTTCCTGTTATTTTTTGCTTTGCTTTAGTTTGGCTTTTGAGATGGGGTCTTTCTTTGTATAGTTCACATTGGCCTTGAACACTCTGTCTAGCCCAGGTTGGCCTCCCAAGTTCTGGGATTACAGGCACGCACTACCGCACCCAGTAAATACCACATTTCCTTGGTCCTGTGAGTGGATATATAAACTACTTCACAGATTTGTCTATCATAAGTTGTACTGCTATAAACATGGGTATGCATGTACTACTGTGGTATGATATCTTTAACTCTTGAGAAGATACTTAGAAGGGGAATGACTTGGTCAAATAGAACATCTATTTTTAATTTTTTGAGAATTCTCCATACTGACTTCCATAGTGATAGGTTTTTTAATTACTGCCTCAATTTCACTGCCTGTCATTGGATTATTTAGGTTTTTATGTGATCTTTGTTCAGTTTTGGTAATTCTTATGTGTCAGAAATCTGTCCATTTCTGGTACATTTTCTGAGTTGTTGGAGTACAGTTTTTTATAGTAGTTACTAACGATCTGGATTTCAGTGGGTGTCCGTTGTTATTTCACATTTTTCATTTCTAATTACATTGAAATGGGTCATTTCTTTCCCTCTCTTGGTAAGTTTGGCTAAGACTTTCTTTATTTTGTTTTTTCTTGTTGTTTTAGCATCTGTTCTTCTCAAATAGCTTGTTAGCAAATAAACAAAAGAAGGTGCACTTGGCAGATATAAAATGACTTTTTGACCTATCCTTCTCTGGCCCTGTGGACATTTAATGTCCCTTCACTGATTCCCAATTTTCTTCTTTCATTTTTCATTTGATAATAAGTAAGATTCTACCATCTTTTATATGACTCTTTGTACTTTCAAATGTGTGCTTGTTAAATTATTTTTTCAATGTTCCTATTAAGAAGCAAAAATACAAATACATGACTATCACAACAACAAATGCTACAGCCATGGAACATACAGGGTTGCCTTGGAAACCCCCCCCCATTTTTGGCTACAGTGTATTAAGTACCCCTTTTGTTTTCATAGAATGGCAACACTTTTCTCGAAAAAGCCAGTTAGTAAATATTTTTGGATTCACAGGTCAAATGTTCTTGGCCACAAGCATTGACTCTGCCAGTAGAGTACAAAGTCAGTCCTAGGCACTGCATACACACAAAGAAAGAGCTGGATTTCAAAAATGAGTGCTAATAAAATCATGACCCATCAAACCTGTGCTGTGGCAGCTGAAAAGGTGGCAGCCTTCACCAGGGAGCTGGAGTGGTTTGGGGAGGTCCCCCGGCACCTGCCCCAAAGACTCTCATTGAGAAACTTCCTGAACTGGGGACCCTTGTCATTAATAAAGCTGTGACTGGTCTGCAAAAACAAAAACGGGGAAAAAAAGGAAACCAAGCAGTTTTAGCCATAGGTCATAATTTGTCAACCCTTGTGTGGGTAAATTTATTATAGGTAAAAGTCCAAATGCCCATTCATATTAAGATATAATATTGAGAACTTTTATCCCATTCTTGGTCATAAATTGAAAGACAAAGCTAGGGAATGTCACCAAGTTCACTGTTTGAAGATTCCCTCAGCTCCAGAACTTTGATCTGGAGCAAGTAAGATAAGGAAGAAAACAAAGTGGAAGACATTCATTGTAAGCATCGGGAAGGTTAAGCAAGTTTTTCCTATCTTACCAACATTATGGCTATCTTGGCTTGTCCCATTTCAGAACCAACTATTTTAATTTTTCAATGATTTACAGACTTCTGAAATAAGGATGTTATAGAAAAGCTAAGTTTTCAGATTCATGTGAACAATTGGGCAACTCATGCAGACCTTAATAGCGGCTAAGCCATTTATACTAAACACAATTTCCCAAAGTTCTTCTCATTATCCATGGTCTTGCCAACTACGGGACTAAGTAGCAGTTGTCAGTTTGCATTATATACATACTGCTTCCCCCTTAACTTGGCCTTCAGTTACGTCCTCTGCCTAGTTCATGTGGAGGTCTGAAGGTTCAACTACTAATGCATGTCATTATATGATTTTATTTTGCGTATGACTCCTACGTAAAGATCATTTGCCTTTGGAATGTTCAGTAGGCATTCTTCCTAACCCAAGTTGATCAATAATCCAGAAGTAAAGACGAATTGTTACTCTAAACACTATGCAGAATGCCATCTGTCTTAGTTACTTTCTCATCTCTGGGGCAAAATAGTCGACAACCACAAATTAAAGAAGGAAACATTCATTTTAGCTCACAGTTCATAAAGCTATCACCCGCTCCAAGACAATGCGGCATAGCAGAGGGACATTGGTGAAGAGAAAAGTGCATGGTGGGGAAAGCAGTCAGCAGCAGCCTTTTTTCTGTCTTTTCCTGTACATTTCCTACAGGCTCCAAGCCTATTGATTGGTGCTACTGACACCCAGATTGGGGTTTCCCTCATCAGTTATTCTATCACCTACCACTATGCTGATCAGGCCTGTGCAGTAATCCAGTTATCACACACATAATCCAGCATCACACACCCATGACTCAGCCACCTTAAGAGTCTTACTCATGAGCACAGAAGGCTTAGGGGACATCTGCATAGAAGCCATAACATCATCCTTATTTTATAAAATGTGAATATGAAAATAATGATTTTTCTTCTAATCATAAAAAGCTTGTTCTTATTTTAAAAAAGAAATAATTCTCTCCTTATTTCTGCTACCTTTGGAACTTTCTCAGAAAAAATTATGTTGCTGTTATGGTTGATAACATTGTGTCAACTTGGGGAGTTTAAAAGGTTAACTATGCAATTCAGCAGGAAGCCAGGGTGCTTACTTTGTATACATCCTGAGACTGTGGAAGAGGAGGGCGTGGAGACTGTGTGAGAGCTGCACGCCCCCTGGGTGGGGGTGGGCTGTTTACAAGGTAAGGGGTAGAAAGAGGCTGCTTGCCTCTGCCATTTCGTCCTTTTTGCTCTGGTTGCTTTTTCTGTGCTCTGCTGCCATAAACGTTCGCCCTCTGCCACGTGCCACTCTGCCTCAGAACCAGCCAAGTATGGACTGAAACCTCCACAAACTGTAAGCTAAATAAACCTTTCCTTCCTTCATTTTGGGTGTTAGGTATTTTATCTCAGCAATGAGAGAAAAGTAACCAAGACCGTTGCAAAACACATTTTGTAAGGGCCTGGAGTGTAACTCAGAGGCATGGTGCCTGCCTGCCAAGAGTGAGGTCCTGAGTTCAATTTCCAGTTCAAAAACTGCATTTTGGAGTATTCACTTGCAGCTGTGTTTTCAGACAGAAGTTAATCAGTTTGATGATTGTTCCTATTTCCTGTATGAAAACACTTTCCATTGAACCCAAGATTGAGTGAGCTGTTCCATTTCTATTCTTGTAAGTGGGAAGAGCTGCGTGCCTGGGATGCAACTGGCCCTTCTCTTTTCTTGTCCATCTTTAGCCCCAGAGGAGTAATTTCAGTTTCCTGTGGAAATGTCCACAGAATCCCATCTTTGTGAAAGGAAGGAATTCCCTTGTAAAGTAAGCTGTCTTTTCTGCTGTGCTGTTCTGTAAGTTCACAAGTTAAGGCCAAGGCAGGTCAACTATTTTGGTTTCACCAAAGGTTAAGTGAATCTCAATCAAAGCTTTATACCACAAATCTCATTTGCTTGCACATTTAATATGCTTTCAGACATCACCTTCACCAACAATAAAGGAATTGTTTGACTCTTATTTGCATAACTCCTCTGTCTTTCTTTAAGATAACTTTAGAGACCCGGCAGAAACGGAAGAGTAAAGTCATTGAGCACCATCAGGAAAACCAACACAGGTAAGTAACGAATTACATAAATTGTTAGAGTTCACACCCCTCTGATGTTTGCTTCTTTCTTAATTTTAATTATTTAAATCCTACAGAATGAAATTCTGATCAAAATGATCAATGTACTCCCCTATATGAATGTGAGATTATGAATTATTTTCTTGTGCAGATCTACTTAGGATCTCCAGTTCTCTGGTGAAAGGACCAGCCATTAGTTTTCTTGAAAACTTCTAAACATTGAATCACGTTTAGCTCCTGCCAAAGCGGCACTGAGTTTAGCACTTAGGGAGTGACATGTGATTTCCAGCCACTTGAGTTGGTATTTAAAGTCCTCAATTTGAAAACGGCATGAAGGTATCACTAAGCCTCTCATTAAATAGAGACAAGGGACAATCTGGTTAAATGTGTCCTAAAAGCTGACTTTTATGACATACCTCCAAAAGTTCTAGGAACTCGAATTAGAAACTCATCTCTGCCAAGGTAATAGGCCTTTGTGACTGCTTTTCTTGCTAGTGCATATGCTCTTTGCTCATTTCCAGATTACATTTTTTAATTGATTTTTCATCCTTTGCCCTCAGGAGCCACATTTTGGTGATTTAATATGGGTGCGCTAAGAATTAGTAGTCAGCATACATTTCATTCATGGTCCCTAATAATTATAATTATCTGATGCATGATGTAGAATACATTTCAGTAACCAGAAGGCTATTATTATTAAGTGGTCTGGGTTGTCACAGATTATGGTATAATTATATCATAATTCTGAAAGCACAAATTTGTGCTTTAAATATTATTCAAGAAAAAAGGAATGAGAAATAAGGTTACTTAATAGAGAAACAGAATGCATTTCTTTATTGTCTAAATGAGATATATAAGAAAGTGATTAGGTTGCACAAACTTTGAAAACTCACAGAATAAAACAGAGCACTATAGAAAGGAGGAGAAACATATAACATGATTCTCAATGAACAGAGATATTTCCTCCCTTATATGTATTCACATGTTACACTCTATATGTGAAAAGTAATATGAATAACAGATCCTTTAAATTATAAATGAATTCGTGATTTCAAAGTCTAGCGATAGAAAATCTATTGTGCATATATTGCTTTGAAAAGGTAAGTGCAAATCTCTAGCGATACATAAAAATTGAAAGTATACACTGAAAGCATTACATAAAAGTAGACTCTTGTTAAAAATATTAGATTAAGAAAACTCCTTGCTACAGGATTTTCAAGTGAGAATGTTTTTTAAAGTTTCTATTTATATTAACTATATAATTTGTGATGCATTCATTGTTTTAGAATTCATTGCATGCAAAGTTTTGCTTATTTACCTATTACTAAATAGAGAACATTGTGCAGTGGGAAAATGTCTGCTTTGGAACTGCTACCCAGAGTAAATATTTACAAAGCTGCTAACCTGGCATTGATTTTTTTGAAATGAGTGAATGAAAACAAGAGATCTTAAGCCTTTCTTCCTCATCTGCAGAGCAATTTTTGCAATAGATTTTTTTAGCAGAGAAGTTGGCTAGTAGAGCTAAGTGAAATGCATGCATGCACAGTTTTACTGCATCAGAGTAATTCCTCCACAAATATAAAAAGATCTACAATGGAAGAAATCATAGTTTTTGAAAGTTTTCTTTAATTATATACCTTATGTCATTTTTATGTTTACCACATGATAAACCAGTCTATATATTTCAAAAAATGTATACTTCAAACTTATGAGTAAATACAATCAGTCCTACAAATTCCATTTCACCAAAGTAATAAATGCCTACATGATTTATGGAGTATATATGAAGTAAGTAAACCCTAAAGAAGTCACTTAAAATCCTCTATGCAAACCTATATTTTTAAGAGACTGCAGTTACCTATTAATATTCTTATCTTAATTTGATTTTTGCCCAGGAAATTGAACGAGAGAGTAGATAGTCCTGTGAGCTTTTTCTTCTTGGCTGGAACCACCATCCTATACAACACATATACAAAAATCAACTCCCAGTACCATCTGTAAGAAAACAGCTCAGGGAAAGCTAAAAAGTTTTAATTTCCCAATGCCACCATCAAGCTGCAGCTGCAGGAACAACCCTGGGTCTTTGTCAAACTACTCAGCTTGCTTTTGGTTGCAGGCATTGGCATAGCATCCTCTTTAAGGGAAGTGAAGTTAGTATCATAAATGTGAACTTGTGTTTTATGACTCTTTCCTTTAAGCAAGACTAAGAATCAACACAGTACCATAGATGCCGACACATATAACACCCCAGCACAGCCACATGGTGCTTGATCAGACTTTGCATACTTACTCTAAAAATGATCAACCAAACGATATGTGGGAGTTTGCTTTGTAATATAATTTTAAAGCTATTTAACAGAGGGCTGCTTCTGCTTCTCCTTTGTGCCTAGCAGCCAGTCTGTTATCATGTCTGGTCGGTTTTACCTAGAAGAAAAGTTCCCCCTGCTTTTAGTACTACAATTTTAGAAATTTTGAAACAATTTTCTCCTTTAGTTTGCATGTGTTCCCCAAAATTCATGTGTTGGAGACTTAATTCCCAATGTAACAGTGTGGAAGGGGAAGACCTTTGAAAAGTGACCAGGTCATGCGTGTTCTGCCTTCTCAGTAGATTAATGCTGAGGGAATTGGTTAATCATCTTGGGATTGGGCTCCTGATAAAGAATGAGTTTTCTGTCCCTCTCCCTATCTTTCCATGATGCGATCACACAGCAGGAAGCACTCACTAGATGCCACCTCCCTCATCTTGGACTTTTCAACTTTCAGAATGCTGAGAAACCAATTTATATTGTTGATAAATTACCCAGTCTGAAGTATTGTTATAGCAGCACAAAATGTAATAAGCTAGTCTATACATTAGTTTGCTATGGCCTCCATAATGAAGTACACAGATTTGTTAACTTCAACAATAAAATTTATTTTTTCACTGTCCTGGAGGTTCCCAAGGTCATGGTGCCATCTGGTTTGTTTCCTTCTTCCCTCTGTGTCTTGCAGATCACTTCCTTCTTGCTTTACTGTTTTCATAAGAATACAGGTAAGACTGACTTAGGGCCCAAGCTAACATTTTATCCTGACCACCTCTTTTAGCGCCGATGTCCAAATGCAGTCACATCATGAGGTACTGGGTGGTTACAGCCTCTGCATATGAATTTTGCAACAACATATTTGACCCTTACACTAAGTTTTTCTTTACTCCAAATCACTTTTGGAACCAAATTTTTCTACCGCCATCCAGTATGGTCACGTCCTTCTACCACCCTGATCACTTCTTTCTTTTGTTGAATATCTTTCCATGAATTCACTGTCCACAAAGAGAGTAGTTTACAGCCTAATACTTATGCTATTTTATTTTCTAGACTCTTTCTAACATCAACCATACCTGTGTATTCTAATGTACCAGAAAATTAGAAATTGTATTTCTCTCTCCAAGAAAGAAAGTTCTAACTCCATTGTGCTGCTTTTCATGGCTCCCAAACTAAGTGCTAACTTGTAGACCACACGTGCCTTAGTACTCAGTAAGTGAGACCTATAGCCTCTGACGCAACATTCATACTCGGCCATTCTCAGGTGTGCTATTAAGGATGCAAACACAAATTTTCAAGCATTATGAATGTGAGTGTGAATGGATATAAACACTTGAAGAAACCGTTTGGCAATGTCTGCTAATACTAAACACAAGACGACTACCCTGTGCTGTACACATTTCTAGGTATATATTTCTCTCACTGAAATTCACAAATGTTTTTGATCCAAGACACACAGAATAATATTCACAGTAGCAGTGCCAATATCTAAAAGTTGGAAAAGCCTAAGTAAATTGTCTTATATTTATATAAGAGAATATGAAAATCAGTGAAAGTTGTCTTTTTCAGCTGTTGGTCACTATAACAAATACCTGATACAATCAATTTATAAATAGAAAGGGTTTATTTTGACTCGCAATTTTGAACATTCTAGTCCATGGTCATCTGGTTTTCTTGCTTTGGGCCTGTAGTAAGGCAGCAAATCATGGCAGGCAATTTATGGAAGAACACAGCCATTTTCCTTGCGAGCAGGAAGTATAAAAGCAGCAGAAGCAACTAGATCCCCACAATCTCCTCAAGGGTGCACCAGTGACTGAAGACCCACTACTGGGTGTTACTTTTACTGTTTGTACTATGTACTTTTTAACAGCATGAGGATGGAGACTGAGCTTTCACTTAACACAGGGGCCTTTGGTGGTGGTGATTTATCATGTAAAATAGAACCAGGTGGATAAAGTACTAATACATACAAAAATGTGGATGGATCTTGACAGCATTATGTTAAACGAAAGGAGTCAGACACATGTTGAGAGATTCTGTTTATATAAAATTCAAAGACAGACAAAACTACTCCATGCACAGAAGTTGGGGCAGTGCTATCTCTACATATAAAAAATAAACTAGAAAGGAACAATAACCACTTCCGTGGGTGAGGAAATATCCTGAATCTTCCTCTAGGTACTGATGAACAAAGATGCACTCACTCAATGAAATTTTACTTCTATTTTGCTTATTATACATTCAAATTATACATTAATGTGTTTTGTACTAATATAGCAAGAAAAATATGCAAATCATTTAAAAATATAACAGAAGCTTAAACTTCCATGGCAAGTGAGAAATAAAAAGCATGGAGAAAACTTTATCAATTCTATAGGAGTTGAGTAAATAACACATCAAATAAAATATTTAACAAAAGCAGAAATAGTCTATTCATTTATCCAGAAAAGTACTTACCGGCATTCTTCCACACACTGAGCGTAAAACTGAAGTACACAAAACTTCCTACCCTCATGTATCCTGCTGAAGGGAGGATCCAGTAGATAAAGATAGAGTGAATTACAGAAATTACTATGGGAAAGATATCTGGAGGAAGAAAGTACAAGAGGGAGGGATAAACTACAATAAGATACTCAGAGAAAATTCACTGAGAGGAGCTAAAAAAAGGAAGAAGTGGTAGTGGGGCCAAAGAGAAGGAAACAACAGCGTGAACAGTAAAAAAAAAAAAAAAAAAGCTCTGAGCTGGACGGTTGAGGTGGGTAAATCTACAGGACAGGAAGCACCCATGCGGCTGAGTGCGGAGAGAAAGAAGCGCGAGAGCACAGCAGAGAACACCAGGTTGTGAAGGGGTCTGCGGAGAGTCACTGAAGAACGTATATAGGGTACAAAAAAAAAGGAACGGCAACACCAAAAATTTTCATCTGAAGAAACTGAAATAGAGTTGCTATTAACTGACATGAAAAATACCATGAGAGAAGCAAATAAATGATAATGATAAATATAAATGGATTAAATTCACTTGCTAAAGAAAGGGTTAAAAGATGTATTCATTCCATCCATAGAAACATAATATGCTTAAATGAAGATATATGTATTGTGTGTTATATCTATTATGAAATGATTTATGTAAAAAGTACTTCTTTCCTCTAAATGTTGAGTTTCTTACAGTTTTCTATGAAGGTTTCTTGAGGTAAAGATATATTTTATCACACTTTAATATATGCAAAAATGTGTTATATCTAATTAGGAACTAGAAAGAATCTGAAGGAAATTTAAGGGGCAAACTTACCTCTTTGAAAATCATTTTGATGTGACTTTATAAGAAGTTTAAATGTCGAGTTAGGGTGCCCTAAGTGTAAATCATATACACATTAATTATACATGTGTATGATCAATGTGAGGGACCATTGGCATCAGTAGTAGGAGGTGTAGAACCTCACTCTCCCTATATGTGCTAAGATAGCACCCTTTGACTTAATTCTTTCCTGATCTCTAGTACCTGATTTTAAGCAGTCAGTGCCAGATAGTTGGCATACTAGGCATAAATTCAGTAATTTTAGGTTTATTTAAATGAATAGCATAGGTAAAGGGGGTTTTGGAACGCTGTAAGATTTTTAATTATCTTTTTGGGGGGGAACTTAATAAAAATTGCATTTCTCCATTCATGGTACAAGAGTAAAGATTCATGAATGACCCTTTCTTTCATTCTCTATTATCCTTCCCCTTCCCTCTTCACAGGCAACCATTTTATCTGTGATTTTGGTCCCGTGTTATATTTTTGTGTGAAATGGGTATTGCTGTTTTTTTCCCTGAATGTATTTTTATGTTATGCAAATAGGATTGCATCATAGATCTCATTTTGTTTTGTCTTGTTTCATTCAACCCTTTTTAGAATCTTTTATTTTTCTTTAACTTCAATGTTTTGATTTGATTTGGTTTGATTTGGGGGGACAAGTTCTCACTATGTAGCACAGGCTGGCCTTGAACTGGCGGTGATCCTCCTGCTTCAGTCTCTAGGTGCACTAGAATTACAGGTGTGCACCGCCACGCCTGACACTACATTAATTTTTAACTGTGGCTTAGGATTTGTTACAGGTGCAGTAACAGCCTCAAAAGAGTCCCCTGTTAATCCTATGTCAGTGCACATTTATAAAATCCCAAATGACTTAACCTGAATTTTATTGCACGACAGCCTGCTGCGGCCTTCAAAGACCATGCTACTGCACGCAGTACAACGAAAGAGGTCAAGTCAAGTCTCAGTTAATGACTGATCAAATTTGGTATATGAAAGCTGCAGCTCTGCTTCCTCTTGACTCTGTAGAACTCTCAGGTAGGCTCCAGGCTTTCCCCAGACACTTATGCCCCAGTAGCTGGTTATTGAACTGATGGTTCATTCTTTATTGACTGCTACCTTCCCTTTGGTTTGGCGCTTTCCGTATCCATACCCACTTTCTGCGCATCCCAAATATAGTATCTTTGTTCCACAATCTGCCTCTAGGTGATTCAAAACTAAAAGAGTGTTCCATTTGCTTTGTTCCATTAACCTGTCATCCCAGGGATGTTCTCCAGTGCCAGACTAGTTTATTTTTTATGCACCGTGCTATAATTAGCATCTTTACACAAATCCTGCTAGAGATTTAGAAGATAATTGTCCTGAGTTACATATAGATGCCAGTTACATGTAGTTGAAACGTTCACCTTATATGCAATTTATACAAGTATTGCTAGATAAAATCCTTTCCAAAATCGGGCCCATTATTTTCAGGATCCTCTTACCATGTTCAGATACAGCTGACCTATTTGATATGTGTTAGAAGCTTGTTGATGCTGTAGCATGAATTTCTCCAGTTACTAAAAAATTTAAACTTTGGGCCTCATGATCTGTGAATTTCCTGTGTAGATCCTTTGTTCACTTTTCTAAATAGATTTCATTGAGAGTTTTCATGCATCACAAAGTTCATTATCTTGTAAAACTAAGACATAGCAAAGATCATTTCCCAATCTATCATCTCTTAACTTTGTGGATGGTATGTTCTGAACATGAATCCTTAGTTCATATCAAATTACTCAACCGATATATCCCTGTAGTCTCTGATCTGAGTGGTTCGTTTTGTTTTTTTTCCACTCCTAGGTCATAAAGATTCTCTTGTACATTGTCATATATTACTTTTAGAGTTTTACTCTTTACCTTTATATCTTTAGTTATTCTGAGTTATCTGTGTTTATTATTTTAAAAGACTTCTGAATATTTGTTAACTTATATCTACACAGACAGTAAATTGTACATTACTCAAGTATAACTACAAAAGCAAAAGAACTAGGAATTAACAGCAGCATTTCTACTTGTTTTCAATGCCTCAGTGAGTACAATATTTGAGTTACTCTTCTTGAAGCCAGCTTCAAGCTTAAATTAAGCTGAAGCTTCTAGATGACATTTCTGCCATTTAGTTTCTGTTTCCCTGGTTTTGGACTCTGGTGATAGGTGAATTGTTCCTTTGAAGAGAAAGACAGTTTTTTTTTCACGAACAAATTTAACGATGGTGAAATTGCACATTTTGTCTAGTTTTTTTCTCCATGATTTCAAATGCCATAACTAGCTTTCCTTTCAGTATTCTGAATTGAACTAGAAACTATATCCAAACATAGAAAAAGAGTTCTGTTTGCTATTGCTGTCACTAGGTTAATCCGTGAGACCAGCTGGACACTGAAGGTGCCCAAAGAGGTTGAGATTCTCACCTATTCCTGTAACCACTCACTTTACTGGGACTCTTAAGTTCCCTGCTCTCTCAAACCTGTAGTTCCCCTACGAAACCACACACAGCACCCTGAGCTACCTTCAAGTTAATATCACAGAGTTCAGTTCTGTGTGTTTCTTTCTCTGGAGAACAAAATATCTTTCAGAGATTGTCAAGCAATGGAAATTTCTTTTAAATATCAAGTTAGATTGTAAGATAAATCAGGAAAGAGACAACCAAAAATATCACACATGCAATCACACAACCTCAAAATTATAAGACTCTATTTCAAAGTGCTAAAATGGAATTTTATATAATGGAATTGTATCTATACATATACCTAATAAGTCTATACCTCTGTATCTTGTGTGTGTGTGTGTGTATATATATATATATATATTAGAGCAATAGAGTGAGGTTGAAATGGATAATTAAGAAGGTAAAACTGCAAATTTACATTTGAATTCTGGATGGGTCCTCAGACTTCCACTACTCCAGTCCATTGAGCTAGGATTGTAGTGAGAATCACCGTGAAAGTTTATTAAAAGTTCCTTGCCACCAACGTCAGAGATTTTACTCAGTGAGAATCTTTGCTGGGAATTAGAACTATAAGTCATCTATGTTCATTTATCTAGTTAGTTCAAACCAGCAATCATAAAAATGAGAAAATACTAGCAATAATATGCACCCCGGGTCAAGACTTAACTTTGCCTTCTCAGTATCCATTTTCTCATTATTCTTACCTTGCAGGTGAAATACTTCACATCCCACTCTGTGACAAGCACAGCTCACTGTATAAATCCTATTCAGTGAGACGTAAATGAGCAGGGACCCATGAGGTGTTTGGGGGGAGCTCTCTGTGTGTGGAGCAGGTTCTTGGAAAGTGAGACATTTGAATCTGTTGTGCCCACTTTCTCTTCTCCTATGTGTAGTTTTCCTTTCACGGAGCGCCACGCCATCTTTGCCTGCTTATAACATAGATACGACAACAGCAAATGCAGCGCCCATGAAATGAGTATGAGGAAAAGCCCCACCCTGTGAAGCAAGCTAAGTAGAGAGACCAAAGGGAAACTGGTGCCTGATGACCTCATGATGCTACGATGACAGCACTGCACAAACTACTAAGAGTTCTGGTTATGTCAGAACAACAAATGATTACAGTTTTCATAGGTGCAAATCTTTAAAATTGATTTTCTGAAGTTATACATAAACATGTATGGGCATTTGTATATTTGTACACACATCTACACACAGACAGACCCCCAAATACTCTACCAGTGAATCACAAGAAGGATCAAGCACACCACCAAACCCAAAGCCTGAACTTCCACGACTCTTTATCAGTGAGCCTATGAGGGACTCTGCAGTAATTTCTGATTTAGTAACATGGGTTGAAACAAGACATCATCAGGTTGCTGGGTTTTCTCTCACTCTTTATCAGCTCTACTTTCCTCTCCCCTCAGCACAAACTTTGTGAGGAACCAAGGATGGCACTCAACTTTTGCACTTGTCCCTAATAACTGAAAAATCCAAAGAAGAAAGAATATGCCGCTTTATTTTTTAATAGTTGTAGCCAGAAGTTCATGGCTATGTTTCATTAGTGCCAGTAAGATCACACTCATATTTCTGAACAAAAGTCTGGCCAATGAAATAAAGCAGTCTGACTGGCTAGGCATGCTACCAGTAGAGTGAAAGAACAGAGTTAGTCCCATCTAAACACCACACACTGAAAATCCCTAAAGGAAGTGAGATGTTGCTGTTTTGAAGTAGATGGGTGGATCTAAGGGAAAAAGCATAAATGCCCACCAAATCACATCTTCATCATTTTTCCATAATCTTAAGCTAAATGATAACATCAGAAAGCTACATACATTTTAATAGCAAGGTTCCAGCCAGTGTCTTTTCCCAAGTGATACTGTCTCTTAGAATTCTGGTGTTCTAGGTCTACTTTACTACTTATAAATATGAAGTTTTGGCAAGTAAGAATAATCACCAGCATATTCATCAGAAATGTGATAATCAAACTCCAGAGAAAAGTACTTTTCAATGTGGTCATTTTGTAACACTACAAGCTGGCTCAAGGTAAGAAGTCAATATTAAACTCAAAAATATTGTGCTAAATTCACACATATATGTGTTTATATGTCTGTATCCAAATGAATAAAATGAATATTTGCATGTATGTGTGCATAAAACTTATGAAACACATATTATATATATAAATAGTACATGTATTCTATCATATATATGAGATTACTCTAACATGTAACCTAAAGCCTGGAAAACAGTGAAAACTGAATAAACAATGGATGAATGAAAGCACAAATAAATACAGAAACTGAGGCTGAATGACTTTCAGATGCTATAAATGCATAGAACATGAGTCACGTAAGTGATAAATGTGTGTAGCAAATAAACTGTAAAGCTGCCTTTGGCGGCCTTCTGCTCTGTATTCTTAAGTCAAACTCTGACCCAGCTGACAAGATATTAAAAATAAATCAACTTCAGTGGTTTCTTGTTTTTTCCATTTATGGAACAAAGTAGTAAACAGAGACATTTATCAACAACAGAGTCATAACTATCCAGGTAGCTATAGTGTTCATTCATAACCAAGCCATTCTTAGCCTTAAAATGCTTGAATATGTCCAACAGAAGCATTGAACTCACCAAAAGCCAGAAGAGAAATAGGAAAACAAGGCATTGTAAATACAGAGGAACAGTGCATCCTTGCGTAATTATGGTTCCTACCAGGGTCTCATGAAACACAATAAAACACAGGAAAATACACATCTGCCAAATGTTCCAAAGGAATGTCTGTCACCATTACTTAGCATTTAACCTTACCGCAAGAGTTAGAGAAGGACACCTGAATTTCCTCCACTTTCTTCTAAGATGTTGGCAATTTATTTAATCTTTTTATGAAACAATGTTATGAATTGTTTTATTTCCCTGTGTACTAGCTTTGATGACTCATTGGCTTTAGGATTACCAACATAGTCACAGAAATTAACAAAATATGAAGAATTTTACCATCCATTATAATTATGAGAGGGTGAACATTAACTGAGGTTTATCACCGTTCACTTCATTTATTAATAGGAACAGAACAGTTGAATTGCCTTTCAAGATAGAGTTTTGGGAGCTGAAAACTAAGAATATTCTAAAGTATCAAAATTACCAAAGAGGCAAAATTCCAGATTTAAAAGTAAGAAAAATATGTGTATACTCAGGAAAAAAATGAGTCCAAATATACTTCTGGATGGAAATATCGAAAAGTTATCACTTCTAATTGATGAAATTATATCTAAAAGGCAAAAATGTATACAGTTTCTTTCTTCAATTCTATATTTTCTCTTTAATTACAATAAATGTGTATTATTGAATTAAGTGGATAATATTTCTCAAATAATATAATTAATATTTAGTCATCAAATTTTTGACTCATTGGAAAAAAATGTAATTCATTGTATTTTTTATTCTATGTTTAAATTATTTAAAAATATAAGATATACTCTGGTTTCTCTTCAGATTGTATAAATCTTTTGCCTTTTCTAAGAAAAACATAAGATATTGAAAATTAAAATATCACTATAGAATACAATGGATGAGAAAAATAACAGAAGAGAGGAACAGTGATATTATAGCAAAGGAATTAATATTTACATCTTTGAAATACCAAAAATAAAAACTAAAATGTTTGGAATTTCAGTGGTATTTGAAGAAATAATGGCTGAAAACTTCATAAATTTGGTAAAAGAGAGTTATAGACCTAAGAATTGAGTGAACCCCAATCAAAATTAAACTAAAGCAAACAAAAACCCATGCTAAAATATACTGTAATTACACATTAGTAATTAGCAGTAATAAATGTTCTAAAATGCAGGCAGAGGCCAGGCATGGTGGTTCATGCCTATATTCCCAGCACTCAGGACCCTGGGGCAGGAGGATCGAGGCGAGTCTGAGTTCGAGGTCAGTCTGAGCTACGTAGTGAGTTCAAGGACAGCTTGAACTACATTGCAAGACCCTACCCCAACTCTTCCCCCCAAATAAATACATAAATAAAGCAACCAGGGAAGAATGGTGCATTATCAAAATGAAACACATCAAATTAAACAATAGGCTTCTCATTTGGTACTGTTTGTCCTCACAAGAAGTGGCACATTTTGCAAGTGTTAAAAGAAAAAAAAAAAAAAAATACCTGCCAATAGTGAATTCTACTGTTGAAACCATTGCTCAGGAATGAAGGAAAAATAAAACAACTACAGATGAAAGAAAATTAAAAGACTTTTTGCTGGCAGATCGATCTTTAAAGACTGACTGGAGAAAGTTCTTCAAACAGAAAGGAAATGATAAAAGAAAAAATCTTGGAGCATCAGGAAGAAAGCAAAAACAGAATTATAGCTACATATAAGTGACTATTCTTTTGCACATGAATTTTGTGCATAATATTGGAAACTGAAGAAAAATTGTAACATAATTTGATACCCAGATATTTAAAAGGACTGCAGTGAGGATAAAGGATTTAAATGTCAGAATATTACTATACTTTTTGAGGGCAAGGTTAAATTAGGACTTAAAGGAAATTTGTAGCATTGAGTGCTTATGTTGAAAATATCTTGATTTCAAATTAACTTAAATTTGCACTTTAAGAAATGTGAGGTCATTGATAAATATATACCTTATGCAAGTAGCATAAAATTATAATGATAAAAACATCAGATTTTTTTAGAAGTACAAACACAAAGAGAACACAGAACAGCAATGAAGGGAAATGTAAGTTCTTCAAAACTACTTCACAAAATTGAGGAGAAATATATAGCAAAATTTTTGAAATGAAGGAACAAATTTTGGTGGCTGTAACCTCAACACTGGGGAAGCTGAAGCAGGAAGGTTACCAGGAAGTGGAAGCCAGCCTGGGCTTCATAAATGAGTTCAAGGCCAGCCTAGGGCTGGGGATATAGCTCAGTGGCATAAGCACCTGCCTAGCAAGCACAAGGTCCTGAGTTCAATTCCCCGTACCAAAAAAAAAAAAAAAATCCAGTGTTGGAGACATTGTACTAGTGATATATGCTCCTTCTCCCTAAAACAATGAAGTGTAGCCTGTATTACATAGTGAGACCTTGTTTTTAAATCAACTAAGAAATAGATAGTGTTACTACAGAGCTTGCAGTCATTTATACATGTAACATTAGGCCAGTCCTAATGCCATTACACTCATGATTTTCTTAAGTTAGGGGAAATGAATCAATTCTTCAAAACGTGCAAACTACCAAAACTCAACTAACATGAAAGAAGCTTTCTGAGTAACTCTACACTTCAAGAAAAATTGATCTTATAATTTAAATTAAAATGATAATGAGATCCCACTATGTATCTGTCACTGTAATTAAAATAAAACATACAGACAACACTGAATATGGTTGAGGATATGATGAACATTAACACATTGCTTTGGCAAAACGAAATGCTATAGATGCTCTAAAAAAAAAATAGCATGGCAGGTTTTTCTCCTTTTCCTCTTTTTACTCAACATATTTATGGGACACCACGCGACGTTGTGATACAGGTATACATTCTGTAATGTTCAACTCAGACTGCACATCTGTTTCCTTAAATATTTATCATTTCTATGTGTTGAAAACATTTAAAATCTTTTCTTGTAGCCTTTTCTGAAATACACAGCACGTTATTGCTAGATATAACCACGCAAGCGCGCAGTAGAAGAGCACCACCTATTTCTTCTACCCATAACAAGCACCTGTGAATCAACCTTCCCTCAAGCTTTGTGTCTCTTGCTCTCTCCAGGTTCCAATAACCTCTGTTCTCCTCACAACTTCTACGAGGTTGACTTTGTGTGTGTGTGTGCGCGCGCGCGTGCTTGTGAGTTTATTTGAGAACTGGGTAGTTTTTAAAATATTTAAATGTACAACTATCATATTACCCCTCAATTCTATTCCTGCACACTCATCCTAGAAAAATGAAAGCTTATGTGCACACAAAAATGCATGGATGAGTGTTCTTAGAAGCTTTCTCCTAACGTCCCCAAACTGGTCACAACCCAAAAACTCTTCAATAGTTAAATGGTTAAACAAGCTGTAGTACATATATCATTGAATAACACTGCAACGGGAAGAAGCAACTGGAGGGCTCCTCAGAGAATCATGCAATGAAGAAACATCCCAAAAGTTTGTGTGCTGTATGATTCCCCTTACACAAGTTTTGGGAAAGACAAAATTTTAGAAGCAGAACATGGTTTCTAGCAGTCGGGATTTGAACGGATGGAGCTACAGCAGGCATGAAAGTGGAGAGTACAGCTATAGAAGAGCTAAGGCCAGATCCTTGTAATGTCAGATCCCCTAGCAACTTGACTATTGTGATGAATATATTAATTTGTACAGGTGAGAAAGTTATGCAGAATAACTCATATAAATGATTAAAAGCAACACTGGAGAATCTGAATGTGACCAGTGGACTGATTCATGCCAATATCTTACTTGTGATATTAGACTGTGAGCTTTATGAAATGTTACTACTGGGGAAATTGAATGAAGTGTACAAAGCAAATTGTATTACTTTTTTCAAAGTACATGTGCAACCACAATTATCTTCCTTTAAAAAGATGGAAAAAATATCTTCCTGGATTATCTTTGATGAAAATGTTAGCTAAAATTGAAAGCCATACTTTATACTGTGAAATTGGGTTAAGGTAATATTGTGCATTCATGTCTTCTCCCTCTGTGGATATTTTCATTACAATATGCTCATAATAAGTCATAGAGAAGAAACCAAGGTATCTGAAATCAGACAGAGTTAGGACAGAACTCTCAGACTCTCTAGATCTAAATATGTGATTTTTAGCTAATCTTTTAATGTCTATGAGAGGCCTGTTCTCCCCTAGTAATATTAATCCCAGATTTTTAAAACCTCTAGATTATAAAATTCAAGCCTGTTCTACCTCAGGTACATATTACACCAGCCTGAAAGCAGTCCCATTTTTATGAGGGTCTTGGAACCTATGGGTACGTAAGCTAAGGAAATTCATGAAGTTCACTGCAGGAAGGATCCTTCATCTCAATATATTATATTTGTAGCACTTTACTTTTCATAGACATTTATTTTCAAACATATGAACCCAGCTGTGGTTTATTAATTTGTTCTTTTTCAGTGTTGAGAATGAAACTCAGGACCTGGTATAACAGCAAAGTTTCTATCCCTGTGCTATGCCCTTAAATCCTGAAATGGTTTTAAAATACGATAAAAATTGATATTCTTCAAGCACTAGAGCCTAATTCCTCTACTTTGAGGATGTGTTAAATGGGATAAGTTGTGACTTCCAAAGATGCATCATACAAGAAATCCTCATATGTTACTCTCATTTGGGTCCCTTGCCGCGGGGAAAAGTCGGGTGACGTCATGAGGATGCTAACATGGAGAATGCCAAGGTACTGCGAACTCGTACCAACAGCCAATGAAAACTCGGACGAGTGACTGTAGTGGCCATGGCGCCAGCCCCTTTGCAAGTAAATTTTCCAGCCCAAATTAAGCCTTCAAGATACTGCAGCTGCAGCTGACCTCCGCTCTACAACTTCATGAAAGTCTCAGAGCCAAAGCCATCTAGCTAATTCTTCCCAAATCTTTGGGATCCAGACAAAAAGTTTATATGTCCCCTTTGTTTTATTTATTTATTATTTTTTTTCTTTGGCTGCACCAGGAATCAAACTCAGGACCTTGCACTTGTCAGGCAGGCGCTTATTCCACTGAGCTCACTCCCCAGCCCATCCCTATTGTTTTAATCTGCCAGGATTTGAGGTTAACGGATATGCAGCAACAGAAAACTAACACATGACCTCATTTTATTATTAATACAGCTAAGAAATGTTAAGGAATGACTTAAAAACAGAACTAACGAAACATATTCCAAGCCAAATTTGGGTGTCCTAGTCATAAGTAAAGTCCTTTGGGCCCTGTTCCACCGTACATGATAAACCCTCACTTCCTATAGTGAGGTAAATTTTTTTCAACCTTGGTTTTGGTGGCAGTCATGAACAAAAGCATTCTTTATAGCCAGATAGCAGTAAACCTTACTGGGATCCTATGTTTTTCAGAGTTCTTTTCTTGTTTCCCATCTACAGGATGATACTGGTATTTGGACACTGTGACACAATTCCAAGGTTTCCTCTTCTCTGCTATGTCCGGAATGAGTACAATGTGTTCCTTGTTCCCCAGAGTGGCTAAGGGCACCACCTGTAAAGCAGATGGACAGAGCCTGGCTGTGCATGTAGAAGGGTCTTTTGTATACATGAAGTGCTGCTCATGGTACAAGCAGAAGCCAAGGTACAGAGAAAAGAAGGACATGGTTCATGCCATGTTTAGGTTCTTCCTGTACCACTGTATTTCAGTATAAGATTCTAGAGGATTCTAAGAATTCAAAGAACACTTAAAATTTGAACTGGTCATTTTCAGTTGCCATGCTGATACACTATCAAGCTAAGAAAATAGAACATTACATTCCACATTTTATTAGCTTTATTTTATCATGTTTAAATATTAGAATTCTAGCAAGTATCTCTCTTGGAATATGGTAGAAGTGACTCTTGCCTTCAATCTCTAACCTCAGACCAAAATTTTAAGCAAACAAACTGAGCAACACAAACAAATATCACACAGATTTTCTTATATGAGAAACCCAAAGCATACATAAATCAACGAGCAAACAAAATAGAGATCATGGGAAACAAAAAGACAGACGTTTTGCAAATGGGAATAGCATCAAGAGAGGAGAGGGTATAAAAAGCTCTAAGATGTGTTGTATACAAGTACCAATTTTCCACAATGAAGGTAACTGTTATGTATTGCAAACACATGCTAAGAAAAATATAAATATAAAAAGAAGATTAATAGCAAACCCAGGCCACAGATAGCCACTGCATTCCATAGACAAAGAGACCAGGTTGTCATTCTTAAATACTGGGATTGTAGTAATCCTTCTAGAAAATTCACACAGGGTTCTAGCCCATAATTCCAGAGTTGGCGATTCCACAGAAAAAGGAGAGATGCGGTCTTCTGAGTCCAGTAGCCTAAAGATCAGTTATAAGAAAAATGACAGTGATTATCATTTACAGGGGTCATATTAGGCCCTTCCCATGGATCACATTTTATAATCTTCACAACAGCTATGTCAATGAGGTGCCATAATCCTCACCATGCAGATAAGGAAGACAAGGATCAGAAAGTATATTTCAGATTATGTATCCAAAAAAAAAAATTATGCCATTTTATGCTGGCCAGGGCTTACAACCACCACAATTCCTAAAAAATCTTCCATGGTCATACACCTTGAGTGCTAGAAAAGAGGTTCCTTCCCTTTTGTGGCCAAAAGTTCACAGCAAACTGTCTAGGGAGACGCTGCACTAGGTTTAACTCCAGAAACCCATTGCAATTCTAAGTTCATCAGTTCAGCCTCTGCTCAGTTCTGATGTTACTATAGAGCATGTTATTTCTGAGACATCAGCAGTTCCTGACATCAAGCCCAAGATCAAGAAGTCAGTGAAACAGTGCTTTAGAATATCAGAAGAAAGAAATGAACCAGAAAATCAATGTACAGATATTACAGAGAAGAAAATCATATAGAAAAACCTAGGAAAACTCCATGGGGACTATGTACCTACAATCTAGTCTGACAGTTTTATGCTGTACTATAATTTAATATAAGGGAGAAATACGGGTCTTAAAGCATTCATATTAGAGTATTTATGAATAATAAAACCATCTTCATTTTAGCTGGTCACATATTCAAATTATTTTATGACCTTCCTGTGGTGAGACTGGCAAGGACTAGATGATGCTAATCTAAAAGCAACTGCCCAAGTTGCTTCAGCTTTAAATAATTCCCTCCTTGTGAGAATTCAAAACCACTGACAAGTAAATCAAAGAAGAAAGACATTTATAAAGGCATGGAACATCACTCCAAAATGATAGTAATATAGGTAACACTTAATGTATCAATTTTGGTTTTATGGGAGTTAGCTGTGCGGTTTAGAGCAATACATTGTCAGATTTAGACAGAAAATTGTATTTTAGCATGAAAATGCTAGCACTATATAAATGTTCAGAATCTCCTTGAAGTACATTTCCATCAACCTTCTAAAAATTCTTAATTGATCATCAAGCAAATGATACAGCTCTATAAGAGAAGCCAAGACTTTTTGAATTTGCTTTTCAGGTAGAATAATACTGTGCCTTATCATCTACTATTGCTACTTACATAAAATGTTCCTCCAGGATGAAGACACAAAAATGAATGATGAGATTCTTTTGGACTGGGCACCCTCACTACAGAGGATAAACCTCCAACACACTGGACAATCACAAACGGCCTCATGTAATACATTTTTTTTCCAGCATTATCTTTCATCTACTTATTTCTTCAATTTTTCATCCATGGAGTTTTACGTTATTTTCATACTGTATACAATGAGCTACTCACACTCTGTAACTAAACAGTCTTTGCCCTTGTCAAGTCCATTAACCAAAATATCCCAAAATCAAACAAACAAAAAACAAACACAAAAACCCTAAGGCCCTGATGATGTTGGTCACTATTTGTGCTCTTGGGTATAATGCACATGTGAATTTCAACACAAAATCTGATTTATTTGACTTTGTATTTTCTATTCATCTTATTTTATCCTCTATTGTTTTTAGACAGAAAGTATATAAAAGACACTCACAAGCTTCAAAATTTATATATATACACATTGTTTACCTAAATACCTTGTAAAAATATTTTTCCTCTAAATCCAAATTAAATTCTTAAATTTTTATTTGCCTTCAGTAATTCTCTCACCTGTTTGTATAAAAATGCTTCTATTTCTTTTTTTAAATTTTATTTTAAACAGAGGAAAAAATACAGTTTCAAAACAATATGATAGGAAATTAACAATGGTTATTGTGTTGCATATTTTTATCTTCAAAGTAGTTTCTCAGATTACCAGATAGAGGCATGCAAAATTGATCAAACAATATAAGCACTAACTGTTCCTTTCAATAAACTAATGAAAATTAATAGTACAATTAATTTAGCTATCTTATATGTATACATACCTTCTCTTTCTATTGTTGAGCAACACACACCCTCAACATAATTATACATGCCACCAAAAATTATTATACACACATATACCTATGCTATACTATATACCTGAACATTATAAATGGGAAATGTACCTCATCTTGAAATGCAACTCACCCCAAATTTTTCAGTTTATATCAACTATCTAAAGCCAAACAAAACACAAGACAATAAATTTAGAGTTTGCTGCTAATATTATAAAAAATTATTCCGTGAAAGATGGCAACGAGGTTTTATTTCTCTAGAGAAAGAAACCAATCTCCAAAAAATGTCCTAGGAAATAGCTTTTCCCTGAGATTTTCTTCTTTACTTTTAAAAAGGAAAAGGAATATAAGTTGAGAAAGTATTTGAGCAAATCAAAGGGTAAAAAGCTTCCACCTGAGACCCACTTCTCTTTTTCTTTTAGAAAAGGAAAAGATTTGTATCGTCATCTGTCAATACTTAAGAACACTAATGAAGGCAGTCACTCCCATTTTTTTCCAAATTACTGTCATGTCTTTTCTAAGGCTTAGTTGTTATTGAAATAAATAATTACTATAATCATTCCCACAAATAAGATTATTTTTAGTAAGCATGAAAAGAAAACAAAATCTTTGAAATCAAAATAACTGACATTTTTTAAGGAAAGTTCAAAGCCCAACAACTTTCTCCCATATTAATTTACACTACAAAAAGTCAATTAATAATATGAACTAAAAATGTAAAAATCTGCCACAGACTAGGTTTTCCCCACTTGTGGATAGATAACATGACACAGATCTTACAACTAAAATGCCACACTTAAATCTCTTATAAAACGTTAAAGAAATAGAAACTACCTTTTTTCAATATCACAGAATCGAGAATGTTTTCAGAAGTGTATAACTATTTTTTTCTGTGAACTACTATAAAAATTTGTTTTTAATATTTATAAAATTAACAGGTTCTGAGCTTTTAGACAACCTGAGTTTAAGACCCAGTTCTTCACTGAGTATTAAAAAAAAGCAAATTATGTAGGAATTCCAGGGCTTTGTGAAGATTCCTGTTTCCATATAATTTATTATATGGAAATTGCCAACCCACTTCAGACTCCTGATGCATGATCAGTGAGTATCACACGGCGCTTCTGCGGTTGCTGAAGCCCTGGAAATTCTTTCAATCTGACATACAAAAATTTTCTTGAGTGTAGCTTAAAAGATATGCTTCTGGATAGGCCAAACTAGACTTTAAACAAAACAAAACTCTGTACTCTTACAACACATTCCGCATGCGATCTTTTATGCCTTCAATTGACTTGTGCAAATTAGGCACTGAAAGCAACCTTGGTTAACTTGAGAAAATATAAGTGAAGTATTGTCAAGTCAGCAAAGGGCAGAGCTTGGACACCCTCCTCATAACCCCATTTGAAATACACTTACTTTTTAACTGGTTAATAGACATGGAATAGTAAAACATTGCCCCAAGGCTTATCCTTATAAACGGCGCTGTCAGGCGGTATCTGTGCAGCATGGGACGGATACTACGTAGCTCTGCCTTTGTTTTCTTGCTTATAATATTTGCTTTTCTTCCTCACAGGCTTTCTACATAAGTAACAGACAATACGTAAAAGCCCATGGAGCCTAGAAATAATGCTGGGTAGATGAAAGTTATTATTATGAACAATTGCTGAAACAAATATTTAGCCAGCAAATCTTTATGAAAGACATATGTAGTTTTAGTAAGAACGATGAAGGTAAAGCGAATTTTAGTGTCTGCAGAAATATCATGCGATACGTGACAAAATCACTACTATGTATGGTTGCTTATTCTGAACTCAGATATAGAAGCAAAAACAAAATCTTCTAAAATGAAATCCTAAAACTTTTAACCAAAGTCACAAATAAGTCAGTGCCTAACCGTCACATACTGAGTTATACGTGTTCCTGGTTGCAGCTTCAGATCATGATGCCATTTGTGGTTAAATATGATATGTAGAACAGAAAACAACTTCCCCCAAATTAACTCCAATAGCTCACAAAATAATAGCAAGGATCAACAAAGGGGATTACATCAAATTAAAAAGCTTCTGTACAGCACAGGAAACAATCAATAGAATAAAGAGATAGCCTACAGAATGGGAGAAAATCTTTACCATCTACTCCTCCAACAGAGGATTAAATCGAGAACGTATAAAGAATATCTGAAAAAATCAAATCACCCATTCAACAAATAGACAAGTAAATTGAACAGAAACTTCTCCAAAGAGGAAAAACCCCTTAAGTATTTGAAAGGGCGTTCAGCTTCTTTAGCTTTCAGGGAAAGGAAAAAAGTCAAAGCTATACTGAAGTTCTATCTCATCCCAGTCAGAATGGGTCTCATCATAAATAAGAAATAAACAAAATACCCAGTAAATAGTGGCAAGAATATGATGAAAAAGGATCTCTTCTACTATGTTGGTGGGAATGTACATTTGTACAGTCACTATAAAGATCAACATTATGCTTCCTAAAAAATTAAATATAGAACTAACATATAATCCAGCTGTAGCACTCCTAGGAATATACCAGGAAGAATTAGTTAGCACACTATAGTGATGCCTGTATGTCCATGTTTACTTTGTCACAATCAATATCCAAGTTATGGAATCAGCCTATGTGCCCACCAATGGATAGAGAAAATATGAATAGAGAAATTAATGGATAGAGAAAATATGAAATATATACATGCTAGAGTGTTACTCAAGTAAAATGAAGGACAAAATTATGTCATTTGCAGGAAAATAGAACTGAAGATCCTTATTTTCAGTGAAATAAGGCATACTCAGAAAATATTTCACCTTTCTTCCTAATCTGTAAAATCTATAAGGAGGAGGAAAACATGCCATTAAAAACAAACAAACAAAAAATGATGACATTGTAATGGGAGAATTAGAGAAGAAAATAAGGGTTAGGAACAGGGGAACATGAGGGAAAGGCAGAAAGCAGGGGTCAGATATGATCAAAGTATGATTAGACAGACAGATAGATATGATGGATATTAGGAATATATCACCATGGGACTAATTCTCTATAATATTCACTAATTTATAAAAAAGGTTCGCATGCAGCCCACTTCCTCTACAAGCTTTTTGAACTTAAATCTAAGCCTCAGGTTAATGCAAACCTTCAAGGAATCTAGTTGGCAAGCTTGGTATTTGACACCCTTGCAAATTAAAAAGGTTTTATCATTTCTACTTGAGTTTTAGCCTAAAAACATGGGAAAGAAATAGTTACTATGGTAGTGAAAGTCTCCAGTGAGTACCTTGGCCCACACCAGTATACCTCACTTATCAAGTAAGTAAATTCTTCCTTAAATTATCTCCATATGAAATCATAAAGTAATCCAAGTGTTAGCTCAAGGTTTTAACTAGATGATCATTTCTCCTATGTCATTATAGTGCCTAACTATGCAACATATTGTCATTATCCAAAATACTTTTCTTTAGTAGCAAAAAAATTGGACCTATTCACCTGTGTTTCTTTTTGATAATTTTCTTCATTTTTACTTCCATTGTCCTTAAACTTTGCAATCACTACATTTCTGTGTATCTGTCACCTTTCTGGGACTTTGCTTGTTTACTTCATAAACAGCATCAGGGAGAGAAAAGTAAAAGCAAATTTCATATGGGGTCAATGAAGCTTTGAATCCTTTATTTGCTACCATAATCAGAAAGAAGTGCTTCCTTCAAATTACATTCATAAATTATCAGCTATTATGCCGTGATGCATTGGTAGGAAGGTTGATGCTGAATAAAGCTTTAGAGGGACAGAACTTGTAACTTGTGTGTCACAGGTGGTCACAACATAACTACTTGTCACTTGCCTGACGAGCTATAGAGACTTGGACAAAAGAGGGTTAATATACTCAGAGGAGAGCCCGAGCTTTCCTGGAAAAATGAGATGTGTTCAGAAAAGTATAGAGTGAATTCTGAGATCCCTCCTCTTCCATAACACCTATTCACTTTTCAGTTTTCAACTCCAGAAGACCCAGATTTTCCCCCTTAGGTAACTGAAAAAATGAGACCAAATATTGAAACAGATCCATTTTAGGCATTAGAGATAATTTCTGTCCTTCTAAGGTAAGTCAAAAACACAAACACCATAGATAAATGCATAGATTCTATTTTACTCATAAGCAGGAGCATATTTATGCCTTTCAAAGGAGTGAGTTGAAATTAACTCATGGAACACTGTCAAAATATTATTTAAATCTACTTGCTTCAATAAGCCCATCAGTCGTTGTCTATGAAGACTAGTAAGTGAAGGACTCCTTATTCATTGTTCAGGTAGGCCGGCCCTTAGTGTGCAACTCTTTCAAATTAATAACATCTGTCTAGGAAGAGAAAAAAGTAAGAAATGCAGTCATTTATGGCAACCTTAGGATTAAGTTTTTCAACAAAAAGTTAACCAACGTCAAGTTTAAAAGACATGTCACAGAGTAGGAGAATATACTTGTAACTCATAAAAAAGCCTTATCCAAAATTCAACAATATTCCAAATAAAAAAATACAGTCTAATTTAAAAATTGACAAAAATCTGAATAGGCAGTGCATAAATAAGCATTCCAAGACCAATAAACGGAAACCTGCTCGCCTCATTAGCAAATTTAAAAATTAGTGTAAAAATTACAGTGTCATATCCAGTGCGCATTTATCACTCACAAAAAATTAAAGTGTGCCAAAATGCGACTTGCTCGTAAAACTATGTAGTAGTGTCTTAAGTTCTTGATGGGAACATTAATAGCATTTTGAGGGGTACTTCCGGGATGATGGCAACCAGGTGAGCAGCAAAGGAAGGATCCTCGCTGATAGAGTTCCCCAGCTCGTGACAGACTTGGTGAGTACGAAGGCCGGGACCTTGGCTGGGAAGTTCAAACTGAACGTGTTTCTCGGCGGGTCGGACCAAAATTAACGTGGCGAGACCCGGGAAAGACCGGAGCGCTGGGAACCAGAGACATTCGGCGCCGTGGACCGGTGGTGGCTCAGATGGGTCCGAATGCCCCATGGACGCAGGCGGCTTGGTCCCTCCCGCCTCCTGACCCTGCGCGGCTCACCAGCAACAGTGGCCAAAAATCGGCTTTTTAGCGACTGCAGCATGGGGTGGTCTCAGAACCCGCGCTCCTTGGGCAGGCTCCGCAAATCTGAGCAGCGAAACAGGATCCCTCTCCGGTCCTGGCCCCACCCCCAAAGCCCTCAGCGGCCTGCAGTCAGCAGCCCCACGTGAGGAGCACAGAGTGGGGCATCCCACTCCCTCCCCCAGACCCGGAGAGTGCAAGAATTGGTACTTTGGAGCCTTCCTGCCTGCACAGATTCAGAAACGGGTGAGCTATCTGCACGCCATGACTGGATCACCGAGTGGGGGAGGAGATCTGTTCCCATACCTGCAGGGAACACTGGGCGGGTGGGAGAACGGATTTACATGCCCCACCCAGGTCTTCTGGTAGGGAGTAGCCCACCCCACAAACCAGTACCTGAGCAGCCTTTTAAGAGGAACTCTCTGCAGAAAGCTTAAAGGACATTTTCCCAAAGAGAAGGAGTCATTGGAGCAGCCTTTGCAACAGACCTTTGCCTGGTGAACTGCCTGGGTAATTTATTGCTCAATATTTCGAATCTCTTACCCAAAAATGGGAAGACAGAAGAACAAAATGCAGTCTCAGAACTCAACCCCACCCAGAACAAATCCTGGATGTGGGAATATAAGGGAACTAGGAAGCCCCATACCTGCAAATTCTGAAATGACTGCATCTGAAATAATGAAACAACTCCAACAGGCCATAGAAGAGCTCAAAGCAGAAATAAGCCACATACCTGCAATAATCTCTCAGACAAAAAATGAACTGAAGACTATAATGGAAGAAACGTTCCATACACATAGAGAAGAAATAGATAAAAGATTAGAAGAAAGTAGGAAACAAATGGAAACGTTACAAGAGCAATTTAGGAATGAATTACCAAGAATGAAACAGGCCCAAAGAGATTGTCAGGAATTGAAAACTTCCATTGAAAGCTTGCAAAACCACTTAAGTGAAACTGAAGATAGAATTTCAGACCTTGAAGACAGCATGGCAGCTTATGAGTGTGAAAGAAAGGATCTCATAAAATCATCAAAAACCCAAGCAAAATCAATCCAACAGCTGATAGATGAGGCAAAACGAAATAATATTTGAGTAATAGGAGTCAGTGAAACAGCAGGAGACAACACAAATGATATAAAAAGAATATTTGCTGAAATAATAGCAGAAAATTTCCCAAACAAGGTAAAAGATACTGAAGTACAGTTAACCGAGGCATATAGAACCCCAATGACCCATAAGCCAAGGAAAACCACACACAGACACATAATAGTCAAGATCCCAGATATCCAGCAAAGAACACAATATTAAAAGCTGCTAGAGAAAAGAAACAGATCACCTATAAAGGAAAACCCATCAGAATCACAGTAGACTTCTCAACGGAAACCATGAAATCAAGAAGAGTTTGGAGCGAGATATTACAGATTGTAAGACAAAACAACTTCCAACCCAGACTGATGTATCCTGCAAAACTATCCTTCAAATTCAATGGAGAAATAAAATATTTCCACGACAAACAACAACTGAAGAACTCCATGAGTGCCAAACCAGCATAGCAAACAGCACTAAAAGATATTCCAGACAGAGAAAAAAGAGACCACAATCCCAAGAATAATGATACAAATAATCCACTAAACAGTTGTGTTATATACATGTACCAACTCTTTTTTTTTTTTTTTTTTTTCGGTACTGGGGATCGAACTCAGGACCCTGCGCTTGCTAGGCAAGCGCTTATTCCACTGAGCTATATCCCCAGCCCCATAATCCACTAAATAGAACAAGTAAGTAAACAGACAGCAAAAGAAGGAAAACAACAACAAGTAAATAACATGACTAGAATAAGCCAACATATAACAATTATAATCATTAATGTAAATGGCCTCAATTCACAAGTCAAAAGGAAAAGATTAGAAGAGTGGATAACACAATCCAACGATATGCTGTATACAGGAAGCACATTTTACTCAAAAGGAAATCCACAGGCTGAAAGTTAAAGGCTGGAAAACAATTCTCCATGCAACAGGTCCCCAGAAAAAAGCAGGGGTAGCTATTATGTTTGCAGACAATGTAAACTTCAAACCAAAAACAATCAAAAGCAATAAAGGCCATTACATACTAGCTAGGGGAAAGCTGCAAGAGGAAGAGGTAACAATCCTAAACATTTATGCACCAAACAATGGAGCACCTAACTTTACAAGTCAAATCTTAACAGACGTGAAAAATCAAATAACTAATAACACTATTGTAATATGAGACCTAAACACCCCTCTGATGCAAAGAGATAGGTCAACTAGACAGAAACTCAGTAAAGAAATAACAGACCTGAACCAAAAGTGTGAACAAATGGACTTAGTAGATGTATACAGAGTGTTGCACCCCACAGCATGAGAATACACATTTTTCTCAGCTGCACATGGGTCTTTCACTAAAATAGACCACATTCTAGCCCATAGAGCATATCTACCTAAATGCAAAAGAATTGAAATTATTCCATGCATATTATCGGACCACAGTGCAAAGAAATTGGAAATTAATGACAAAGAGATCTCTAAAAACTGCATAAACACTTGGAAATTAGACAACAACCTCCTGAATAACCAATGGGTCACACAAGAAGTTAAAGAAGAAATTAAAAACTACCTACAAATAAATGAAAATGCAAGTACAACCTACCGAAATCTGTGGGATGCAATGAAAGCAGTCCTCAGAGGGAAATTTATAGCAATGAAATCATATACTAAGAAAATAGAAAGAGAGCAAATAAATAACCTATTGATACACCTCAAACTCTTAGAAAAAGAACAACAAGCCAAACCAAGAGCCCAAAGAAGGGAGGAGATTATAAAACTCAGGGCAGAAATTAATGCAATTGAGATGAAGAAAACTCTACAAAAAATTAGTGAATCAAAGAGTTGGTTCTTTGAAAGAATAAATAAAATTGATAAACCCCTAGCCAACCTTATCAAAAAAAGAAGGGAAAAATCTCAAATTCACGCAATAAGGAATGAAAAAGATGAAGTCACTACAGATCCCACAGAAATCCAAAAGATCATTAATACCTACTTTGAAAATCTGTATTCCCATATGATAGAAAATACAAAAGAAATGGACAGATTCCTAGAAAGGTACAAATTACCAAAATTGAATCAGGAAGACGTAAAAATCCTGAACAACCCAATATCAATTAATGAGATTAAAAACATCATTAAAAACTTACCAACAAAAAACAGCCCAGGCCCTGATGGATTCACAGCAGAATTCTATAAAACCTTCAGAAAAGATTTAATGCCAACACTCCTCAAACTCTTCAATGAAATCGAAAAGGAAGCAACTCTCCCTAACACATTTCTGGAGGCAAGTATTATACTGATACCAAAACCAGAGAGGGACCCAACCAAGAAAGAGAACTATAGGCCAATCTCTCTAATGAACATAGATGCAAAGATACTCAACAAAATACTGGCAAATAGGCTACAGCGAATCATAAGGAAAATTACACACCATGACCAGGTAGGATTCAACCCAGGAATGCAGGGATGGTTCAATATTCGCAAATCAATAAATGTAATACATCATATTAATACAGTCAAAGACAAAAACCACATGATCATCTCAATAGATGCCGAAAAGGCTTTCGACAAAGTCCAACATGCATTCATGTTAAAATCCTTAGAAAAAATAGGAATAGGTGCCCTCTACCTCAATCTGATCAAAGCCATCTACAACAAACCAACAGCCAACATCATACTAAATGGACACAAATTGAACACTTTCACTTTAAAGTCAGAAACAAGACAAGGATGTGCTTTGTCACCACTCCTATTCAACATAGTTCTGGAAGCATTAGCCAGAGTAATTAGACAAGATAGGGAAATAAAAGGAATAAGGATAGGAAAGGAAGAAGTCAAACTATCACTATTTGCAGATCACATGATACTATACATGGAGGACCCCAAAAACTCCACAAGAAAACTCCTGGAATTAATCAACAAATTCAGCAGTGTAGCTGGATTCAAAGTCAACACCCAAAAATCAATAGCATTCCTATACACAAACAACAAACAGACCGAGAGAGAAATTGAGGAAACCATAACTTTTACAATAGCAACCAAGAAATTAAAATACTTAGGATTCAATCTAACAAAGAATGTGAAAGATTTATTCAGTGAAAACTACAGTATTATGAAAAAGGAGATCGAAGAAGATTTCAATAAATGGAAAAACATACCCTGCTCATGGTTAGGAAGAACTAACATCGTGAAAATGGCCATACTACCAAAACTGTTGTACAGATTCAATACAATTCCAATTAAACTACCATTAGCATACCTCACAGATCTAGAGAAAATATGCTTCAAATTCATCTGGAACCAGAAGAGACCCAGGATAGCATAAGCAATCCTGGGCAATAAGGACAAGTCAGGTGGAATCACAATCCCTGACCTAAAATTATACTACAAAGGTACTGTAATAAAATCAACCTGGTACTGGCCAAAAAACAGACCTGAGGATCAATGGAACAGACTGGAAGATGCAACCACAACGAAAAACCCACTCAGCTTCCTAATATTTGACAAAGGGGTCAACCAAACTCACTGGAAAAAAGAAGGCCTGTTTAATAAATAGTGCTGGAAAAACTGGCTTGCCTCTTGCCGAAAACTGAAAATAGACCCCAGTCTATCACCATGCACCAAACTCAGGTCAAAATGGATCACAGACCTCAATATTAAAACAGAAACTCTAAATCTATTGGAAGAGAAAGTAGGTAAAAATCTTGAAGACATAGGAGTAGGCAGAGAGTTCATGAACAAAAATGAAACTGCA